>CAJVQA010002227.1:0-22614 GCA_910591915.1 Cetraspora pellucida
TATAAAAATTGACCAATCAGCAGGTGCCAATTATGATTATGCGATTTTTGGTCAAATTATGCTTAGCATCTATTATGTTAAAAATTGGCCTATTATGTACATCGCATCGCATCGCATAAAACTGAGGTCCCTACCTTAGAATTCAATTGGATTGAAACACATGTGCGATCAGCAAAGATAGTAAAAACATTAACTGATTCCAGAATTGTACTGGTGGATGTAAAGGGTATATGGTAAGCTTAGTAGCCGTGAGTATTATTGTAACTAATTTTTAATACAAATATTGAAAGGGGTTTGTGTCAGCGATGGCAAAGAAATCTGGTATATGGAAGTCTTGGGACCACCAAGTAATCCTACAACTCGTCATACTGTTTACGATACCAAAAAGACGCTACATACTGACATATTGAATTTGGTAGACATCTTAAAAACCACCTTGACCTAGATGTAAATATAGCAAAAAAAATTAAAGTTTTAGTATGCAGGTTATTGGTAAGGTTTTTGTTACTTTGCTTTATATAAGATCAAATAATAATTATATTCATACTTTCTTTTTACCATTTATCATTTTTAGCATATCGGCTAACATTGTATGCCCTTAGCATGCTGGAAGATGGTCAATTTGTTGCATATGAGTTAGCATTAGTAGAATTGCCATTTGATTTTGATTCACGGTCAAAGTATATAGCAGTTATGCAGATGATAGCCATTTTTCATGTAAGTGAATAGTGTAAATATATTTCATAATTATTTCTATTTTCTAACATTTCTTTTTTTTTGTTGACATAGAACGAAGTAGTCCAGCAAAAAACTATTATGGACAAAATTGATTGTATTCTCATACCTTGTAAAGGCAAGAGTGTTCGTAATGTTTTAAGGATTCCAGAAAATTTGTGAGATATATGAGTTTGTGAATTTATTCTATGTTATAGTATGTCACAGAATAAACATATCTTGTGTATTTTTACATAATGCATTCAATAGAATTATATAGGCCTGATGGTGTATATTATTGAAAATACATAATCAAATAAGTATAAAACTACAGAAGGCAGTTCCTTCTCACTACTTTATATTATCTATCCAATCATCTATTTTATATACCATGTTAGCTTTACAATTGTGTCTCTGCATATATGATCTCAAACATTGTAAGGAATTTCACTGATGGAAGTTGAAATTTTCATCGATGATAAAAAACAGAAGATAAATAACAGAGTGTGAATCATCTAGATCTGAAATCTTTCTGTCTTGCAAATAGTCCACTATATAAAGTTAAAATTGCACGATCTTTAAACATAAGACTTAAAAAACATATTATGCGCATTTAGGCCAGATTAGGTTCGGTCTGGTTTCTCACAGAGCGAAATCAGGAATATATATGTCAGGAGATAATTGACTGAATTTGAGTTAGAGTGTTTATTTCAAAAAAATGTAATCTGTCTCACAAATAAGTTATGCATAGCAAATAAATTTTATATATGGAATTATTATGCTAATGAACATGAACAAATTGTGATAACGATAAGTTTTGCTTAATTAAATTAGGTATTATTATTGCTAACTCAGATTTTAACGTTAATTATTCGAGAATTATCATATTCACATCGCTTATATATTCTATTTGCTACTTTTTTGCATGTTTTACAATATAAATGTGAATGATGATCGCATTCGTCACAAACCTTACACCCATGCCTCCATCCTTTAAAGATATGCCACTTTTCGATATAATTTCGACTTCTTTTATTTGTATTATTCCATATTTGTATATTAATAGAAAAAATAATATACATGTAGTTATTTTTTTTTATATGTATGTACAAACCTGTAATTAGTGTACTTGCATTTATGCTCTATCTTGTTATAAGCCTTATAAGGCAGGAGATTTTATGAGGAAAAAAAAGGTAAGCCATTAAGCAGTAACATTTATAGGAATACATGAGTTTAAAAATAATTGATAAGCATATACATTGACTTTATTTATAGAAATGATAAGCATGTTTAGATAATGTTAAAACATAGAAAAATTTTGGCAAGTGTGACCAGATGGTCACAGTTGAGTAAAAATTTGATATTTATCAAAATCAGAAAATTTTCGGTAGCTGTGACCAGGGCAGTCACACTTGAATAAAATTTGACGCAGTAAATTTTATTGGCTTGCTTTTAAAACCTTAGCTTTTATGTAATCAATATTATCTATGCCAAGTCTCGAAATAGTTGATGCAGAAAAAGACTTAATACAATATATCTTTTTTTCTCTTTCAACCCTATTAAAAAGTTTAAAGATTTTTATTGCCCTTTTCTTCCTTTTTCTAAGATTAGTCTCTGAAACTTTGTTCTGGTCTGAAAAGTACTCTCAAATTTTATTATTAACTAGAGAATTGGATGTATCCTCACTATATGTTTTTTTATAATAGTCAAACTATAACTTAAACCCTTTCCCAAAATAATAATATGCATGAATTATTTTTAGAATAGTTTTTTTATTACCATCTTCAGTATTAATGATCTTATTATCTAGTTCACAAAAATTAACCAAGCTAATATTCATATCGAGAAATGTCTGTAGAGAAATAATACTACTAGAAGAGCTTTGCTATAGAATTGGAGCAGACAATTCCTTGATAAGTTTTTTCAAAATAGGTGAATCTTCTCTTCTAACTGCTTTCTTAACCTTTTTTTTGGGTGTAGATGAGTTGACATTCATATCTTCATTGGAACATTTTTTACTGCTAGTATTAGGTTGTTCTTCAACATCAACACTTATTTTGTCTTCCTCTTTTGGTTCCATATTAGTTGATAGACATATAGGACATAGTTTTTGTAAATTATCAATATAATTGTAATAGATAATATGTTTGCAGATTAAGTATATGAGTGGTTTCAAGGGGCCTTGAAGTTGAGGAGAGAACCAAAGAAAGTCTATAGGTAGGAGATATGAAGAAAAATCTTCAAAACATTTGACATATCTCAAATTACTTTTGACTTGTTAGGTTGTTGTATCTTCGATCCTTTTCATTTGTATAGGTGGTGAAGATAGAATGAATGTTTTACCCATCAAAGGTAAAATTCCAGTTGATTAGGAGGCCTTCTTGGAATTAGTTAATAGTAAATTGAAAACAGTGTCAAGAGGATTGGCTTGATCTAATATTTCCATATTATTTCCACAACCTGAGAATAGACATGTGTTTGGAACAGTAAGTAAAAGCTTTTTTTTAATACAGAGTCTATAAAAAAGGTATCTGCATACTAGATATGTAAATGCTTTGAGAGAAGATATTAAAATATTATGGTCACATTTGGAGCATGGCCCTAGTTCTGTAATTTTTTTACCTTTAATAATGCTATTCTTGAAGGTTTTTAGAATATTATATGTGAGATTTTTGATGTTATTAATAGGAGCAGTTGATGTGAAAGTAGAGGTAGACATATTCAAGAGTAAAATTTATGTGATTAGATTTGTATGCATTAATATAAAGTATAACCAGATAAGTATTTCACAATTTTTTTTTATACTTAGTTTATTTTTATACATTAAACACCCTCATGATTAAAAAAATTAGTTTGCAGATTTTATGAAATCTCATTTTGAATTTGGCAATCTGTTTATTCATAAATTATTTAGTATAGGCTAGGATCATTTGATCTTTGCTAGCAATCATGAATAAATAATTTAGCTTAAGGATAGACCCAAAGAGTTATTGCTCTGCAATAAGTGTGATTAGTGAGTTGGTTAGTACCAAAATACTTCTATGCTAATTTCTGATTCATAGATTTAGGCTCGAAGTGCTATTTCTTTGAAATAAAACACATAACATCACTCTACTAAGACTCATTATAACATCATATGATTTCGAAGTTATGATGTAGTTATAATTATTTTCAGATTGAATTTGCTGTATTTATTTAATTTATATATTTTTCACATTAATTATATTACTATATTATAACAATTATGACAAGTAATACTAATAATAATACTGATCCAAGTGAAAAATTTCCTCAATTATATGAGGTGCTTTTATATAAGAAAAAAGATATAACAGCTATTTAGAAAAAACTTAGTATTAACAATAATATAAATCAAATGGCAGTGTCGGAGAGTAAGAAAACGAAAGAACTTGCTGATTTATATGAATTGTTATTAGAATTAGTAAGGGATTTAATACCTATACAGATGAAACTTGGTATAGATATCAATCCTATTTTAGAAGCAGAACTTAGAAGGAATAAAGCCTCTTCAGATAAACCAATTAGATTATTTGATTTGCTTTTATGCTTAGAAGACGATATAGCAACAATTCAGAAAAAACTTAGTATTGTCAGTTATACTAATCAAGAAATGGCAGAAGAAGCTAATAAAAATGCGAGAGTGTACCTTTGAAAGTTTGAAGAATTTCATGGTCCCTTAAAAGATGTTTCAAGTGTATTAATACAGAAATTCATCAATAGTGGGGTAAAGAAATTTTGGTTTACTGGTGAGAGACTATCATTATTTCTGAATGTCTCTCTTTAGCAATTGCATGAGATTTTTGTCAAAAAATCAGCTAGTGACAGTTAGTGCCCATGTCTAGAATCAAAAGTAAAATAAGAAAAATTATCACAGATATATATACATTATAGCAAATAAAAATTCTTTGTTTGAAATTAGTTGGAGGCTAAAAGAAAATGCAAAGATAGAAAAAAACTAATTTTTAACAATATAGCATCTGAGTCCTCATCTGGGTCTGAATCATTTAGCCACAAAGTAATTGCCTTCAGCAATAATAATAAAGATTTTACTGTAAAAATAGTAAAAACAAAGAAGCGTGATGAGTCTTTATTATAGATTCGCAATAGTTTTGCTTGCTCTGGAGATTGATTTTTTCTGCGATAATTCACTACAACATAATTCTGTACTAGAGAAGTATAGTTGTTGGGGTTGTGACATAGACATTCTCTAGCAATGGTATAAGCATAGACTATATTCTTAGCCTCATATACTACTACACCATAAACAGCACCTATTTTTTGTAAGTATTTGGAAATTAAATCATAAACTTTTAAGAATCTATTAAATCATTTAACTCCTGGCTTACCTGAATCACCTATTCGTCCAGATAATATAGCATATTGAATCCAAGTAAGTAGTTCTTTGGCTCATTCTTGATTCTTTTTCATTGATCTAAATTTTCTAGAAATATCTGGCTAACCTCAATTCTTCACATATCTTGTCACTTTAGTATCTGTAATGTGTAAAGTTTTAAGTTTAGCAGGACGAATACAAAGCATCATCATAACATTAGCAAGAGCCTGACAATCAGGTAAAGTTTTAATATCTACACATCTAATCTTTCTTTAACTGATTCTAATGTAAATTCATCTGGATAATGATACATTTAGCTTTAGCTTTTTTTCAATTAACACTCTGGATTTTGTTAGCATCTTCTGTAATATCTGAAAATTTTGTAACCTCAATTATTTCAAGTAATGCATTAAGGTTTCTTAATTCTCTATGAAGATGAGTGAGACATGATAAGCCAGCATTAGCATTTTTTGCTGATAGGGCTAAGGCATAAGCTTCAGCTCTTACATCTCTAATGCTAAGTTTATCTCGTAAAATCTGTTGTGCCATATTCCTAATTGTTTCTTTCTCCATTTCTTTAGAGAGTTGATTGGTGATTACAATATTTACATTTTTATCTGAGGTAGTTATACTGTGTCTACTTTTGTTTTTCAGGATTGTGAATAAGGCATTTACTTGATCTTCACTAAACTCATATCTATTTTGCAAGATTTGTTTTGCTTTCTTTCTGATGATCTCTTCTTCTAAACTTTTTGGGGGCTTGGTTATTGCTATTCTACAATTATCTTCAACCAAATTTATAGTTTTATTTTTTCCACTTCTCTAATTAGGTATCAATACACCTACCTGTTCACTGCTAAATTTAAAACCATTCTGAAGGCATTTGTGAGCCTAATTCTGCTTCTTATCATCGGTAAGGTTTTTAAGAAATTCTAAGGTATATTAACTAAGATCAGATATACCCATCTTAGAGCTAAGATTATATTTTTCAACAATTTTACTTGTAATAGCTGACATGATTGAATGTTATAATAGGTTGAATAGATTATGAGCAATTCTTTAGATTATATACACCATAAATATTCTTTTTTCAAATCAAAATTAATTATGCTTTTTTCTTCTATACTTAGAAAAAAAGAGTTTATATATACCTATAGGATTATCTGATATTGAGCTATATAATTATACTTCATGTATAGAATTAGGTAAGTCAGATATGTGATTCTCAAGCATAACAATTTTTGCATGTAATTCAGCCTGTTTTTTTTGATGATAATATTCTTTTTTTCGATATTTACTCACATAATTTGAGCATACACCATATGTAGAATATGTTAATTTACCGCATTCTTTGCAAGGAATCCAAGTTGGTAAATTTCAATAAAGTTTACACCCTTCTGGATGATAGCAACCTCGATTGCAAACTTTGCCAGTTCGAAGAATATAAGGGCAATAATAGAGTCCTATATTTATTATAATAATAATTGTATAGAATAATTAATTTTATTTTAAAGTTTTTTGGATTAAGTATAATACTTTTAGTTTATAACTATATACTACATATACAAACAACACATATATACAAATTAATAAAATGTCTTGGTATTCACATTCAAAATATGATTATTTATCAGATAAAAACTTAGAATACAATAGCAATTTTGGAGATGATTTGCCAAATTTAACAATTGATAAGCAACAAATTTTGTGAGAATATAAATATCTTAATTGCTCTAATTGTCCTAAAAAAGAATGTCTTTATGCTTCGGAAAATATTCAGCCTGAAGAATAAATTATCCAACAAGAATACCTTTATTGCTATAGATATTTTCATAACTTATTTGAGTTTGAAATATGGCATGAATTGATACCTGAAAACTAGCATACATTTCATGAAGTTATTCAGACTGAGCAATCACAAAAAATCAAGATTGATGTGGATAGTGAATTAGAAAAATTTGCATTATATCCTGATTCTTTAGATAGAATAAAAATATCTCTTGGACAGAAATCATTTGATGGTTTCATCACTAATACATATTTTCATTCATGGCAGAAGTCAACTGAAGTTATACGTAAAAAAGACAAGATTTATTTATATATTAAAAATGCTCTTCAAATTGCTATAAAAGAAATAACTGGATTAAATCTTTCAAAAGATAATCTTTTTGTAGCTGATTTCTCAAATGAGTCTAAGTGGAGTAAACATTTGATATTATCTAGATATTTCATTCGTGATGTATCCAAAGCTCAAAAATTTACATCGTGAATCTTAGAACTTCTTCCAGAAAAAATGCATCCTTTTATTGATGAAAAAGTAAACAAAGATCTTCATTGCTTTCAACTAGTGAAAGTCATAAAACCAAAGACTCTTCATGCATTAAGTGTATTTGTTCAAATTATACTTGGAGAGAGTTACTTATCACTCATATTGAAAAAGATTCCACAGAACTCTGGCTATATGAATGAGAAGAAGAAGAGAAAAAACTGAAAAATGAGTCTGTTTCATGTGAGCAGAGTGATACTGCAATAAAAATAGTAAAAGACTAATTTTCTTTTCTGTTTTATCAAAATTCTAGTAATGGCTTTGATACTTTTGATAGAACTCTGCTTACAACATGTTTGATCTGTAAAAAAGAGCACATGAAAGAAGGTATATATGGTAGATGGCATGGATTATATTATTTTCTTTATTGTTTTAGACAAAAAAAAGTGAATTTGGTATTGAAATCATTAGAGCAGATAATGATAGCAGGACCAGTAAGAAGAAAAAAGTTATTTTACATTTAGATAGATTAAGATCTCGGCTTCAGCATATATTACAATCTTATTCACAAAATAACTTTACTGCTATTGAAATAACATTGAAATATATAATGCTAAAACAATGCATAGCTATAATTTACAAGCTAAACTTACAAGTAGTAACTGGCACTTGATGCTTATTAAAGGACATTGTGGTATTGGCAAATCAAATAAGTTAGCAGAGAAAATAAAAACACTATGTCATTCTGATGGTTCTTCTGTTTTAATTCTCATCATTTCCGACTGGCGTAGTCTAGTCTATAGTCAAAAAGTTCTTTTCAAAGAGTTTAAGTCTTATCTCGAACTGGATATAAAAAAGCTTAATTCTAAAGATACTCTAAAACTCATTATCAGTCCTGAAAGCATTCACAAACTTGGAGCAACTGGCTATGATATAATTATACTAGATGAGTTTGAAACTATCATTCAGAATTTTAGTAGACCTACTATGAAAAAACTGAAGCTAAGCTATAACATATATAAATCCTTACTTCAATCTGCATTATTAATATTGGCTTTAGATGCTACATTAGATTTAGACTCACTTGTACATTTACAAAATATTTCGAAAATAGATGCTGAAAATTCAACTGTGATATGAAACCAGCATATACGAGATAAATATTATGCTCTTATATATATTAATACCAAAAAATGGAATGCTGAATTAATTGGAGCTCTGAAACAAGGATTAAAAGTCTATATTCTAATGTTTGCTAGTGCAGAAATAGCAGAAGCTCTTTATAAAGAATTGGCATCTCATGGGTATCAAGATAAATGTTTTTTCAATGAGCTATTAGAAACAAAGAAAAGAGACATATTTGCTAATATTAATGATGCAGTGGCAAATCTCAATTATTTAATAGCAACTCCAGTCATAACTTGCAGTATAAGTATAATAATAGAAAACTTCGATATAATGTTTGCATATTTTCGCACATTAGCCAGTCTAACAAGCAATGAAGCATATCAGATGTTGCACTACATTAAAAAGTTAAATCAAAATGTAGTGCATGTTCTAACAGATTTATGTGGTGATAATTTGCTAACAGACTGTGAAGATTTACTTCATTTTATTAGCTATCGATGTAATGTCACAGAATATCCCAACTTAGAGGAAGCTCATTATAATAAAACATTTACTCTTGATGGCAAATGGATTTTTAAACCAAATGCATCTTTAGAAACTCATCTTTATAATGCATCCTGCCATAATGCATCTAGAAACGATTTTGTAGATTTATTAGCTAACCGTCTTAGTGAATGCAGTTATGATATTTGTGTTGCTAAAAATTGCCCTTCTATTGATTTAAAAATCACAGAAAATAATAAAGGCAAAGAATTGCTTTTAAATGTATGTTTAATCAAAAAAGTTCTGAATACAGAAAAGTATTCAATGATTGCTAATGCTCTAGTTTTGAATAATATTGAAACTTGGAATATTTGAGAATACTTAGAAAGAAAAGAGGATATAGACCCAGCCTGGAGACTTGCTTTACAGAAATACAATCTAGCATTTTTTTATAAAAAGACTCCTGAAGATATAACTGAAAATTTTGTAAAAAAATATTCTCAAAAAAAGATGCAAAATGTGTATAGTGCATTAGTTCAAGCTGTAAATCCTCTTGATAACTTACATAAGAATTATAGATTTATGGTTATTGGAAACTTATGAGAGAAGGCTTTCTGCAATTTATTATTACCAAAAGTTATTGCCTTAGATGAGATTTTACAAGGGATAGGTTTTTCTTTAGATATTCATACATCTTATACTTTATCATGTCAAGATTTTAATACCAATTTATAAGAAAAATAAGCATCATTACTATGCAATATTTGGGAAAAAATAGAGACTGCATGCTAACTATAATCTAAAGTATTTTATGGAATTTTTTTTCAAACCACTAAAGAAATTTAAAGTATCATTTTACTAAGAAAAAGATCATAAAAATCAACTTATACACTTAAAAGTTAAAATAAATGGAAATCTAAAAATGATTCTTCTTGATGCTTGTTTAAGCAATAATGTAATTACAGATCCTCCAAAATCAGGTCTCAATTCTTCTCAAGATATATGTCATGTCATCGATAACACTATTGAAAAATATACCTGAATCTTTGATTTCTTTATCTTCAGAGTTTCTCATTAAAAATGAATCTAATATCAATGCTCTTATTCTTCTTTTACAGCAAAAATTCTAAATGTCAAAAGAAAAATTGAAGTGATGGTGAACCAAGATTGCCTTTGAAATATGAGATAACAAAAATTATTGGAAAAAAGAGTGTGAAAGTATGGATGAGGTTACTTTTCTGGAATACAAGTAAAATTTTGAGGCTAAAATAAAAGTTCCTACTACTCTGCACAAAAAAGAGTTGAAAAATAAATCTTTAGCAATTATTGAATATATATAATTGCTATTTTAAAATAACGTGATCAGAATACTTTGGCTAGGAGTATATCTAGCCATATATTTTGAATAAGGGGATTTTTGTTAACTCTTACAATTAATATAAGAAAAAATTTAAATAAAAAATTAATATTCTGATACTTGGTTCATATAAGAGGTTTTTATGTTGTGTGATTTAGGATAACAACCTATGCTAGGATTTTATACAAAAGGGTTTTTGTGTTACATAATTTTAATCGAGATGCAAGCAGAACAGCAAAGTGCATAGATATAACAAGACAGTAAAATATATAGATATAATGGGTTAGCAATTCACACAGATATGGCTAAATTTTTAGAACAGTAATCTGCAATATAATGGAACAGCAATCTGCACAAGTATAGTTAAATTTTTGAGACAGCAAGGTTACATATTTTTTTCATTATCTGAGAAGTAGTTCAAACAAGTCAAAAGTAATAAAATTGCTATAACCTTGCTATCCTAACTGTATTAAAAAATTTTTTATATCCATATCTATTATACTATACTATCTCTATATCTAATATCTCATTCTTATGTCAAATAAAAATGGAAAACAGATATACTTATTACAATGTTTTGAGTATTACTAAGTGAGAATAGCAATTTAGCACTATGTGCCTTATTCTCAGGTAATATTTAAATGAATTATGTAAAGCTAACAACTGTTAACAGTTTGGCACTATGTGCCTTATACTTAACTGATATTTGAATGCATTATATAAAGCTAACAATTGCTAACAGTTTGACACTACATGCCTCATTATCAGATAATATTTAAATGAATTATGTGAAGCTAACAACTGCTAACAATCTGAGGTTAACTATGGGCAAAGTAAATTGATAACATAATCTGATAACATTTTTTAATAACATAACCTGATAGCATAACCAGATAGCATGACCAGATAGCATATATATAGTATACTCGATTGCAATTAGATAGCATTAATTGATAGTAATTATGCAATGTAAATTTGATAGCATTTCCGATAACATTTATGATGTATGTTTCATCTAATGATGCAAGCATAAATCGTTTGTCACTCAAATGACAATGCAAGTGTTAATCATTTATCACTTGAATAATAGAGTGAATACTAATATATCTGATGATGCAAGTGTGAATCATTCATCACTCAAATAATGGAGTGAATACTAATATATCTGATGATGCAAGCACGAATTGTTCATTACTTGAATTATGAAGCAAATACTAATATATCTCTGATGATACAAGTGCGAATTGTTCATCACTTGAATGATGATGCAAGTGTGAATCATTTATCATTCAAATAATAAAGTGAATACTAATATATTTCTAATGATAGTAACACATTTCTGTCATCACAACACTGACAACAGTGATGCATTTCTGTCATCATATCTGAGTAGGAATAATCTAAACTAAGTGGAAATAACATAATTATGTTATTTTTACTACTGACAAAGACAAATATAGAAGAGAACCTCAAATGATTTCTAAACAATCAGGCTATGCAGAAGTGTATAAATATAGTGGTAAGAACAGTATAGAACACTTTTTATAATCAAGTATGAAGGATCTGATGTGAAAAGACACAAGACTAAGAAAAGAAATTCAATATAACAAACAAAATAAAGAAAGGAGCTCATGCAAGAGAAAAGACAGATAAAGGAAAGAAGAAGAATAATCAAACAAAAGAAGAAGAAAAAAAAAAAATAGAGAAAACAAACTGAATAAAGAAGGAAGCTTAGAAGACAATCAATATGCTTGTTACAGAAGTAAAAAAGCCCTTCTGGTATGGCTTTAAGTAGTTAGACAAGCAGTCTATCTTCAACTAAGATAGTGCAACAGGTTGCACTTAGATACCATAAAGGTGGCTGAGTGATGCTAGACTTAGGTATTGGGAAATTCTATGTAATTGTATATATGTATAGTTTCAAGAATCTTAATAAAATACTAGTATAACTATTTAAGATTTAAAAAAAAAAAAATATATATATATATATATACTGCATTTTTGTTTATAATAAAAATATAAATTAGTTTATTATATTATAAATTTAAATTTGTTATATAGTAAATAATTTATAATTATTATTTTTTTTTTGATATTAAGATAACCTCTTTGGTTTTGTGACTTTTATTAATTATTTATTAGTATTGTAGTTCAATGAACCACTACAGAAGAGCATACAATTAGTTATACATGTAACTTTTCTATATTACCTATTTAAGGAGTCTGTCTGAAGATTTTTTACTAATTGCCATATCTAATATCTCTGCTTGGATGTTCTACTTTAAACTTTTTGAACCTGTAATTTGTGTTAATTCACTGGGTCATATCCAGATGTTCAAATTATTGTTTCAACCTTAGGACTAATTTATCCATGAGATAAATCCTCTAGAGCTTTCTGTATTCATTTTTACAACTAACTTAGGTATTACTATAGCAGAACTAATACTTATAATTAGAGCTTAACTATTAAACTGCTATGCCCTTTTAGAGTTCACTCAGACCTTAGCATCTATTTTACAATATAATTTTAATACTTTAGTATATTTCTAAATTTTATTAGACTTTCAATTTAGATAGCCTATATAGAACTATAATTAGTCTATTGATATATTAGGTTAGCCCAATATTCTTATTCTCTAGTTTGTTCTAATGGCCTAGTTGATGGTATCTCTAAGACTCTCAATCCAGAGGTTCTTGTCTGTTCAGTTACTAAGATCTAAGTATCTGTTTCTCTAAACTAGCCTTTATAGTAGCACCATTAACAATCCAGCTACTTTTTTAATCAGATCTTCTTAAATAGACTTCTTGTTATCTAATTTCAACAGATTTACATAGCCACAAGTACTTATTTAGTGTTTGTACTGCCTAGTTGTTGGTTTGCATTTCTTTGTATAACTCCAACATTGCACAAATGTTTTATGATTTGTTAGTCATACTGGTGCAATCACTATTACAGATACTCTAATCTAATTGTTAGTAACAGTTGTCATAATATAAATATTATATAAGTAATTATTCAAAATTTTTATTGACAATGAAATTTGAACAACCAATCTATTACGTAGGAAGTTAATAACCTAAATATTTCATTAGATTGCTATACTCCCAATTTATAATTATTTATATAATTAATTATGTGATTAATATTAATATTTTTAGAATTAATTATAAACTAGTTTATAATTGTTTTTAAAATTTATTATAAACTAGTTTATAGTTAATACTATTATTATTATAAATTGCTATATAGTAAACCTTTTTTTTTTTTTTTATTCTTTAACAGTCTTGTTAGAACTTTAATACAAAATTTTACTAATTGAAACATTATCTATTTCTAGTAATTCATCTTTGCAATTGCAAGCCTAGCATCATCCAAGTACAGAAACTGTACTTAAATGCAACTTGTTACACTAACCTATTCCTAGATTGGAAAACTTTGTCAGCTTTGTCAAGAACTGGACTACTTCCATTCTGTATTATTTTATCAACACCTTTTATAAATAACCATCTATGCTCCGTCTTTCTTTTTTTTTTTTTCTCTACTCTGATCTTATTTATTGATACTTCTTTATTTTTAATTTTCTTTGTACTTCATTCTTTATTTACAACTGTCTTGCTTCTTCTTTGTTTTCATTTTAACATTATTCTATTTTCTTCCTCTTACTTGACTACTGTTTTACACTTTCTCTACTAAATTTCTTTTCTAAATATCTCTTCTACAATCTTAATATATAATCTAATACTCTGCTTTGCACCTTTATATAAAACTTGTTTAGCATACAACTTCTTAAACATACTCTTAACTGCTAACCCACATACTCTCAACTGCTAACCCACATATACATGACACTTTATGTTTAATTTTATCTATTTTTGTTTCATCAACTAATATTCTTTTCAGGTCAAGTCTTGTAAGCTTGCTTTTATTTAATTTGTCAAACTTCTTCAATACTAACCAACATGCTAACTTTTCAATATTGTTCCAATAACCCTCATATTTCTTGCAACTAAACAAATGTCTTGATGATTCTTTCACTGTCTTGCACTTCTTATATACATCTGACTTATACAAGTTTGGCATTCTCTTCTTTAATATCCCAAGTACTGTCAAACTATTGATAATATATTTAATTCTAAATAAGATTCTCTTGCTCTTCTCTAAAGATTTATACTTAATTCCTATTAAATTTTTGTTTTTCTTCCATAATTATCTCCAATCACATTGTGCTTCTGTATTTGGTTTTAGCTTTTATTGCACTTAAGCAATACTACTTAGCACTATTCATCATATTTATTAATATTTTAACAAACTTTCTTGTTGGTATCTCTACTACTATATCTTTTCAAAATAATGTATATAGAAACCTTACATTTTTTTCAAACTTCAAATCTGTAATTTTACTATATCATGCACCCTCTTTTACAAGCTTATCAGCTTTTTTGTTCTATACTATTCTACTATATGCTTTAACTTTAACTAATGATAGCCTAATGTTCTTCAACTTACATATGTCTTTTATCTTTGTAACTAAACTAAACTTTTTACTATTACATCATACTCTAATATTATGTAATGGCTCTTCTCTTTTCAGGCTTGCAATTGCTGCTATACTATCTAATTTAATGACTACCTTACTATTACATATTACAACTAATACTATCATTCACATTGCAGTTAACTCTGTTTTTGTCAATAACAGCCATTTTGCTATTCTAATTTTCTCTTTTATTATTAATCTGCTCTTATCTTTACTAACCTGTATCCAACTTGCACCTATTTTGCAATTTTTTTCTTTTCTTATTAATAACCTGTTTATATAAAAGCTGTAATTTGTATAATTTACTTTTATGTTTTTCTCTAATTGCTCTAATAACAAGGTTTCTAGGCTATTATCAAAATCTTGTATCTTTAACAGACTGATTTTATATATATGTAATTTTATTTCTTTATCTATTGCTCTTCCTTTACTATTGCTTCTATTTTTTGTATAGCTTTCTTAAATTCACTTAATTCTTCTAACAGAACTGAAATCTTCTGTTTGTTCTTCTGTTTAATTCCTAGTAGCACACCTATTATTTTTTTTTCTTGACCCAATGTTAACAACTACTTGCATTATTTCTATTATTCAAATTATACTTTTCATATTCTACAAGTACTAAATAATTTTTATTCTTAATTCTTAATGTACTTTAGTGATTTATGAGTACATCTTTTTTTTTTTTTTTTAACTACTTTGCTTATTATCGAATTCATATTCTTCTTGTTTACTAGTATCCATTCATGCCTTGTGTTAGCTTCTTGCATGTTGATCTTATTGTCATAGTGTTTATGCCTTGTATTTGAAATTCTGCTCAAACTGTTCTGTCACCTTGATTGCTTAACATTTTCTGTTCAATTTCTGCAAACTATTTTGTTTTTTGTCCTTTTTGTGTACTTGTTTATAATACTCTAAACTTCTTTCATATAATTATTCTCTTGCCATCTTGATCAATTAACTGTTATATAAAAAATACTCTATACTCCATTAATCTTTTATATGTCACTCTGAATGTTTCCTTTTCTATCAAACTATGTACAGTTTACCTATACTATGAACCTGCCAAAGTTTGTCTTTACTCTTTACAGTTACACCTATTTCTTTTGTTTTAAGTATAACTCAACATGCCAAATTATTTTTTCAAATCTGCCTTAAGTTACTTAACAAGGCTATGTTTAATTTTTCTGATATCAATCTAGCTAGTACAAAGCTCTGCTTTATTTATATTTTTGTTATTTCTCTAATCTGATCTAGCTCATTTAGCCTTCTTTGCAATAACACCAATTAATTATTAAATATCTCTTGATTCAATATTTTACATCTTTCTAAACCTTGATATATAATTGCACTATTTCCTATAGTTGATGACTGCTCTATTTTGTTCTTGATCAATCTAATTACTGATTGATATAATCAAATTAGCTGTCTTTTAAATGCCTTTGTAGTTTGCAACATGTATGTTAGTTTTGGTATTATATATATATTATTAATATATATTAACTAACTAATAGTTAACTTTTTAAATTGTATGTTTTATATAAACTGTTGTATGATTCTTCTCATCTTTTTAACAACTAAGCTTTTATTTGCTTCTATACTTAACCACATCTCTAGCATTCTTGTTAATGCATGCTTGTCTTTAACCTATAGTTGAAAATTGTTTATCAAAACAGACTTCTTCTTTTTTTCTATATTTGAGTTAACTACCAACAGCTTTGACTTGAAACTATTAATTTGAATATTATTGAATCTAAAAAATCTTTGCAAAATCTGAATAATTTCTTGTATCTCATCTCTACTCTTTGTTATTCAAGTTGTATCATCAGCATATACTATTGCAGCTTGCCTTGCCTTTCTAATTTTAACTCTGTTTATTTGCAAGTCAAGCACTTTATATGCTTTGATTTCATATCCTAACTGCTAATTATCTTGAATTTTTCTTAATAATAGGTTATAAAATATCTTTCAGACTAATAATAAAATTGTCTCTTTTTGCTTAATCCTATCTTCAGCAACAAATGTCTTTGTTAACCCAAACTCTGTTATAATGCAGACTTCTTTTCTATTATATAACTTTATGATAAACCTTACTATTTCACCTGGCAACTTAATTCTCTGTAATGCTAGTTAAAGTAACTTTATTAATACTGAATCATATACATTCTTTATATCTTGCATTAGCAACTACAACTCCTTATTACTTTCTTTCGCATCTTCTTTTATTATTTCTACAATATGTATTGCTTCTTCTGTTGAGTTTTAAGGTAGACTAGCAAAGTTTGGGCCCTTAAGTATCTTTTTTTCTTTTATTATACTAGACATTCTTTTTGCTACCATCTTGGTTAAGTATTTTCTAAATGTTTTTAATAGTGCAATTAGTCTAACATTACAAAGCTTGTAATTCCAATTTTTACCTTTTGGGATTGGATATATTTGCACTAACTTTCACTTGTATAGTATCTTTTCCAGCCTCAAACACATATCTGCAACTTTTTTAAAGACTTCTTGTGTTTTACCACTTGCATTCTTAATTAGACTGTATTCAATATTCGATATGCCTGATGCTGTTTTATTTTTAGTTTTTCTTATTACTTTCATTTATTCTTTAATTGTTATTTTTGCCTTTAACTCTCTATACTACTCTTCTTTGACTTCTGCAAGTGGCTTGTAAAACTTTTTTATTGCTTTTTCATCTTCAATCATGTCTCTCTGTTTGAACTGCTTGCTAAAATGTTTTTTTGTCTGCTTTAATACTATATTTGGTTTACTAATTAATAAGTGATCATCTTCTTTCTGTTTTAAAACTCAATCTATTCTAATTTTGTTAAATAGTTTGTCTAGAATACTAGTAAGCATTCTTCCTATTTCTTCATCAATCTTCTTGCATTTTTTATCTACTCCAGTATTAATTTTATTTCTTGTATGCTTGTCTTCTTCTACTCTCTTTACTATTTTTAATGCTTGCTATTGCTTTTTTGTTAACTGCAACTATTCTTCAAGATCTGCTATTCTGTCTTCTTCTATGTAATCTATTTCTAGGCCATATTCTATGTTTATCTTATCTACTTCTATATTAACTTTCTCTAAGTTTAGTTCATTTCTTTCTCTCTTAACCAACTTTTTAGTCTTCTGCAATAGCTTACTCAGTGCTACTATGACTTTGTATAGCATTGTTGCTCTCTTCTTTCTTTCAATATTACTATTTCTTTGAATTATCTTCTTTTTCAATATATTTTTATTTACTGTATCTTTTATTGTGCAGAATATTATATCCTACACTTTGTCTATATTAATGCTATACTCAACTTCTTCAAATACTTTAAGCTTTTTATTCTTAGATAAGTAATTTTTGAGATCTACTTGATAATCTTCTCAATTTTCTTTTGTCATCTTATCATACAAATAAATTGTTCTTGTTAATTTTTTTTTCTCATTTCTGCTATACTACATGTTTGGATCAAGTATTTGAACATTAACATTGCACTAACAATGTTATGATTACTTAATGTTATAAATTCTGTATTAATTAATTCTGTCTGTTCTAATCCTGATTGTAGATCTTCTGAAACCTATATTTGGTCAATTCTCATTTATACGTTTTGTCCTGCCCAAGTGTAACCTCTTAATTCTAAGTTGCAAATTTTGTATATATTACCAAATCTCTATTTTATTAGCTATTTATATAATGAAAGTGATTTGCTACAATTATTATTACTACTACTTATCTTATCTAACTTGCTGTCTATTACATGATTAAAATCGTCCAAAAGTATGAACTATGAGTTTCTTGCTCTCTCTACATATATATTTACTATTCTTTGTTGTGATTTTCTTGTTTTTTTCTTGTTACTTGAGGAAATATATATTACTACTATTATTATTTCTATCTGCTTAAAGTGGAATTTTGCTCTGATTAAGTATTTCTCAAATTTACAGATTTCTTCTATATGTTTTTTCTATTTTTGGCTTACTAATAATTTAACACCTAATCCTTTCTTCTTCATACTTTTATTTTGTGACCAATTACCTTTGTAGTAATTGTCTTTTAAACTGTATTTTAGTTCTTTACTGTTGCTATTTGTTTCTACTAACTTCAGAATATCAACTTTTTCTTCTTTTGCCCATTCGACTATTGTTCTTAGTTTGATCTTGTTACACTTTATTCTATTTATGTTGTGGCATGCTATTTTAATACTTGTTATACTTTTTTTATTTTTGTCATGTTTCTTTTACTATACTTGAACTTCTTACTAATGCTCTCTAACTTTATATCTAACAAAGTAATCACTTTCTTTTAAAGAACACCTATAGCAACCTTCAGGAGTAATTTGGAAGCAAGCCTTCTAATTGTCTTTCTTTAATCTTATCTAGTTTTCTTATTATTCTGCTAAGAACATCTTGTAGCTTACTTTTTAATTTTTTTGCATAAACTGCTTTTGTCTGCATATTATTGTTATATTTCCTATTGACTTTCTTATCTTTTTTCTGCTAGTTTTCTTTATTATTCTCTTTCTTTCTAATGTTTTCTTGACTTTTCAAGTGTCTTCTATACTGTGAACTTTTATTCACAAAATATTCCTTTACATCTTTGTTTTCTTCTCTTTTGGTTTCAATGTTCTTGAATGCTCTTTTATTACATCACTCTAATCTCGTGTTATAATAGTATAACTCCTTATTGGTATTCATTATTAAGTCTTCTTCTGTTTCAAAGTAAACTAATGTAGTTTTTTGTTGATTTTTGTTTCTATTTACTGAAATATAAACTGCTTTCACCTTTATTGCTTTTAGTTGTCTTAATAATAGTATCTCTATTGCTATTGTTGGAACATTTTTAATTATTGCCTTATATGATGCTCTACTTTCTAATATCTTTCTTGCAAAAGTATCTAAGGTAATTCTACAAGTTTTGTCTTTCTCAAAATGCACTGATCATGCCTGATCAAGTATTAATTTTCTGTTCTTATTTTTAAACTTAATAGCAAATATTGCAGTTTTACTATTACCAAAACTTTTTTACTAAATAAACCTAATTCTATTATAAAACTGAAGATACTTTCTTACATATACCAGTCTCACTTCTACTAAAATATTTCACATTGTATAGACATTGTCTTCTAACTTGCTGTCTTCATATATTCTTATTGTTTTATCTATATAGTTTTGTTCTTCTATCTGTTTTTTCTGTATTTGTTTAATATTTATAGTTATTTCAAGTTTTTTTTCTTCTTTGTGAACTACTTCTTCTTTGATTATTTTATACTTTTCATTTATTCTTATATTACTAGTTGTGTTCTTTTGCTGATCATTTTCCTCTGTCTTAATTTCTTTTTCTTCTTTATTTTTCTTTACTAAACTCTTTTCTGCTTGCTTTTCTAGTATACTATAATCCATGCATCTATATTTTTGCTTTAGCAATACTTTTTTATTTATTTTGTCTTTATTTAATTGCTCTACATTATTCTTCTTTGATTTCTCACTGTCTCTTACTTGTACATATTTACAATAATTATATACTTCTATTAAGTTTCTAAATATACAGACTAAGACTGCTTTAGTATCAACTAGTTTGGCCAATTTCTTATCTTTCTTTAAAATTCTTGATTTATGACTGTCTAATAATTCTTTTTGTATTCTGTCAGATTTATTAAACATGTCATGATACTTTTCTAATTTTTTGCATTAGTAGATTTCAGTAGACATTAGTTGAACTTTTTGTATCACATTTCTTTGCATTATTTCTATATCTATATTGTATATATTCAACACATATTTTCCTATTTATATTTGTGTTTATTTGTTTATCTGCAAGATTACATATTTGTTTATTTGTTTTGTTGTGTTTACTGTTTACTCTAACTTGCTTTACACATCATATATATAATCTACAGTACAGGGTTTTTGTGTTTTTCTTTTTTTCTGTCAAAAATTTTTAACAACAAGCAAAATTTTCTCTAAAAATCAAAGGTGGCTACTATATTGCTATCAACTTGGTCTACTATTCTAACAAAATATATCTAATTTTTTATAAGCTTTGACTTTGTTTAGTTGTCAACTGTGCTTTTACTTGCTGGTTTGTGTGATTTTTATAACTTTTTTTCTGTTCTGATTTTGATTGTAAGGATCAGCAAAAAGAGTTTTTTAATAATAGTAAAACATTTAAATCTGTTAAATATATATAAGATTTATAAATATTTTTATACTTTTATCTTTTATTATATAAGTTAATATAAATAGTATTTGATTTCTAAAAGTTTTTAATAAAAAATAGTTATATAATATAGTAATGCTAAAAACTAAAAACAAAAACAAATATATTAGTTTTATATTATTTTATTATATCAAATATTGATTAAATATTAAATCAAATATATAATTTATTTAATTTATAAACTTAATTTGTATGAGAATAGCAATCCTAGTATAGTGTTTAGGTTGTCATTTCCAAGTGGCAGGTTTAAGGTTCAAATTTCACTTATAATAAAATTTGAAAATTATATCTGTGTTATAGTAACTGTCTTCTGTCAATTGGTTGGCCTTATGCAGCTGTAATCCAGATACACCAAGTTAAGTTCTGCTAATATTGGAAGCTTAGGGCATCTATATGAAGTATAATGTTACATGTATATAGAAAAATGTATAATTGATATTGTATAAGACTTTGGTGCAAACCTATGATAAGACTATTAGATATAGAAGACTAAGGAATCAAGATGATAGAAACCCACTTAGAAATTCCTGAGTAAAGAGATAGCATAAACTTTTGACAATACCATCAGACTGATTGAAGCTCATAAAACATCTTCATAGAAACTAAAGCTTAAAATCAGATATAAAATATGTGTAAAAAAGCATATAACTAACCAGACCACCAGATTCATTGAAGGAAAAGAATACTAAAGTATATCATACTGGGCTATCTGAATTGGTAGTTTGGAATAAAACTAACAGTTCTAAATTGTGATTAGTAAAAGATAATAAAGAAAATACTAAAAAAATAGGTACTAGAGTTCTAATAAACTTTACAAAAGTAGAAATAGTATAATGTAGTGATTAAACAGATAACCTTTATAATTATAAATATTAGATAACTATAGCATATTGCATAAAACTAGATTTATATTTGTAGAACATAAAGGCTCTAGTAAGTTTTTTGTTAAGAATAAAGTAGTTCTAAAGGTAACAACCAGTATTAGAAACTTGGATAGATGTAGCTTTAAGATGTTCTTATAATACAAGAAGAATTGCATATACAAAGTATTTAAATAAACAAGACTCTTAGTTGGCTTGCAAGTATGGCAACTAGTATAGAACTTATATAGCAATATGTAAGCAGACTATTTAAATTAGATACTAAAAGTGCACATGTGGCTAGTTGTAATCTTTAATATATAGGTAGCTCCTGAATGCATACTGTGTTCTATAATACTTAAATAAAAAATGACACATTTCCAAGACAGAAACTTTAACTATAAAAAAAAAAAAAACTTAATTTGTATATCAATTTACTATTATTAATAAAATTAATATAATAATTAATAAATTAATTAAGTTAATAGGGGTGTGGCGACCTAGTGAAGTGGTTAGGTTGTCAACCCCCAAGTGGCAGGTCTAGAGTTCAAATTCCATGAATGATGAATTTTGGAAAATAGGTCTGTGTTATGGTAACTGTCTCTGTCAATCAGTTGGATTGGTATATCTGTAACCTTTGTTGCACCATCTCGAATAGGAGCTCGGGGCATCTATGCTAAGTGTAATGTTACACCCACATAGAGGA
>CAJVQA010002228.1:0-22613 GCA_910591915.1 Cetraspora pellucida
ATTTGCCATAAAAAAAAAAAAAAAAAAAAAAAAAAAAGTTTTTCTAAATTTAATAATAGTAAATTCATTAAAATTGCTTAAATATTAATTGAAATACAAATGTTCAAAATTTTTTTTTTAGAGATATGAGATGATATTAATAAAAATAAACCAAATTTATTAGATAGATTTGTTTTATTTTTATTGATGTTATCCCATATAATAATTTAGTAAATTGAACAGGTTGTTAACTCCAAGTAACAGATCTAGAATTCAAATTTTAGTAATAGTAAAAATTTATATTTTTTTCTATATTATAATTAATTGTCTTCTGTAATTAGTTAAAATTAGATACCTGTTATCTGTATTATACTAGTATAACTAAAAGATCTAGGCATTCATATAATCTTATATAAAGGAACACAAACTAGTACCAGGCAATATAAACTATAATAAGTTTTTAGACTATGTAAATTACAGGAACTAGATAAAAAGACAGAAGCCTACTTAGAAGACCTGAATAAAAAAGTAACCTGAACTTTCAACAATGTTACTGTATAGACTAGATTTATAAAATGAAACTAAAACTCATAAAGCTAGACAAAGAGCTGGTCTTTAAAAAAAGATCGAATAGAACCAGCCAAGTTATCAGAATCTGTTTTGAAGAAAAAGGTTATATGCCAAAGAATATATAAACCAGAAGTGTAGTTATGATTTATCTTTTTAGGCTATTTGATCTAAAAGCTTGATAAAACTTGAATTGAATACTAAAGTAATAGGGATATATTGTAAAGTTAGTATTGGAGTTAGGGTAAACTCTACAAATACATAGCAGTTTAATGATATGCTTTAACTACAAGTGTTGGTCTCAGCTATAGTAATATTAGATTATCTGTAAGAATAGAATACAGAAGATTTTAAAAGGTTTAGTACAAAGCTAAAGGTTATCTATATGAGTAAACTGCTTTAAAAACTTAGTAATTATAATATTTTTTATTAACATTAGCTAGAGTCATTGATAAGCAGAGATAGATAAGTGAATATAGGAACTAGAGTGTTTAAATAGAGAATCTATAAGCAGATTTCAGATATGATAGCTAGTATAGAACCTTCAGGCAGACTATTTAAATTAAACAATAACTAAAGTTGTATAAGTGACTAGTTGTATACTTTTTTTATAATTGCTTTCTGTAGTTATAATGCAACTATTAATTAAATATACTATTAATAAAATCCTAGATTACAAGTACTTATCTTAATATTTAAAAAAAAAATTTTTTATAATGACAAATTGTAACTTATACTTTATTTAGTTTTTTGTATTACTATTATATATAGTTACATTATATTTGTGCTACTAGATTATTATTAGTTTTAAATATCTAACATGACATTACAATTACATTTTTCTATATACTCTTTTTTGTAATCTTCATTATATATTTCAATTATTATTACTAAACTACTAAAAAGGCTATAGTTTGCTTTGTTAAACTTAAATTTTCTTTTATCTTTTTAACCTAATAGTAATCCACTTATCTTCTATCTGTAATAACTCATTCTTCTTTCAAATTGGTTAACTTTAGTAGTTTTTTGTTCTTCTTGTTATCAGTTTGGTATATACAGCTATATATATCATATTTAAAGTAGTGATTTATCTAAAGTAGCCACTTTATATATCTAAAGTAGCACCCTGGCTAAAATTAAAATCTAATGCATACATAAAGATCTAATTTTAGAGGCTTAATTTTAGCCAAACACTACTTCAAATAAGTCATTACTTCAGATATGATATATATACTTTTTAGTATTTATTGGCATAATTAAATTTATTAAGATCTAGATTATCAATTTGTAGTTTATCATATACTCTGCAGCTTGATTACATATGCTATTTGCAAGCTTTTCTATAAATGTACTACTGATTACATACTGATATACTATTAGCTTGGTGTTGCAAAAAGGCCTAAAATCTTGACTTATTGTATATAAGTATAATGTTTATTATTTAAGTTGTAATATATGACTACTTTAAAAAATATTTATTAAGTATTTTTGAGTACCTGTCTAAGATATTCCAATTTTGGTTAAACTAATTCTTTGCTACAGATCTTCTTTGCATATATCACATTAATTACTACTTTAGTTTGGTTACTTGATATTATTCTTTTAATCAAGTACTATAAGTTAAATACAGAAATGTTAATGCTGTCCTATCTTCTGGTAACTTATTTGTGTAATACTATTATATAGCCAAGTCTTCTGTAATATTACTGTTATATATAATGCCTTCACTTTGCAAAGTTAGTTTTTTTCTAAGAATTTCTAATTTATTTTTATATTTTGTATTTAATTTGGCTTCTTATAAATTATAAAATTAAAATTCTAAAATTTTTGTCTCTAGTTTAACTTGAACTATTAACCTAGTTTATAAAAAATTAGCAGTTTTACTATTAAGCTATAGGTCCAATTTCTGTTTAAAAATTAAATATCATAAATTAGTTATATAAATTATAAAAAGATTATATAATTTAAACTAATTAAAATTAACAATTTTGTATATTTATAAAAAATTTAATAACATTATAGAGAATTTTGCAATATATACAAATATATTTTTTTAAAATATTTTATTTATTAAAAATTTTACTATTATTTTTTTTTTAATGTTAAGATAAGTACTTGCAATCTAGACTTTATTAATAATATGTTTCAGCTTTGTAATTATATTATAATAGTTATAAAAGACAATATAAAAAGAGATTACAACTAGTTATTTATATAACTTTAGTTATTATTTAATTTAAATAGTTTATCTAAAGATTCTATACTAGCTGCTATATCTAGAACCTGTCTGTAAGTTTTTTATTTAAATATACTAATTTCTATATTTATTTATCTATCTATTTTACCAACTGCTTTAGTTTCATTAATACAAATATACTATAATCACTAAGTCTTTAAAGCAGTTTACTCATATAAGAAATTTTTAAGCTTTACTAAACTCATCAAAGCCTTTTATTACTTAATTTTTAACTAATCTAGTATTATTATAGCCAAGACCAATACTTGTAATCAAAGTAATCTTTAAACTACTATATATATATTTTTGTAAAGTTCATATAATCTTAGTACTCTTTTTATAATCTTATTAATATCTTGTATATTTTTGCAAGTTCTTCTATACTACTAATTTAGTTAGCTTTGCATTATACAACTTTATATCTAATTTAATTAGTAATCAGATTAATAAATTTCTTTAATTAAAATTTTTGTTTATACAAATTACCAATTCTAGATTTCTTTTTTCAAATCAAAATTTTTACAGATAATACTATTAAAGATTATATTATTTCTTTATTTAGGATTTCTAAATAAACTTCTTATAAAATATATACTTTTTAGATTTATTTGTATAATATTATACATTTTTAAACTTAATTTTAATATAATTAGAATTTTAGAATTACAATCTTAGATACTCTAATTAAGTTGTTAGAACAAAACTATTTTTCAAAATTATATTACTAGTAGAATTTGAACTCTAGATCTACTGCTTGAAAGATAACAGTCTAACTATTATACTAAAATCACTATTCTTAATTTTATTATTATAAAGAATATATCTTATTTTATATTATATAAAAATTTAATTGTTAACCTCTAAATAATAAGTTAGATATTCAAATCTCATCAATGACAAAATTTTGAATAATCATCTATATAATATTTATATTATAGTAACTGTTTCTAATGATTAAATTAGAATACCTATAATGTAATCATATTAATATAATTGACAAGTTATAAGACATCTGTATAACTGATTAACAAAAGAATGCAAACTGGTATCAGGCAATACAAACTCTATATAGGTTCTTGTGATTATATAAATCTGTTGAAATTAGAAAACAAAAAGTCTATTTGAGAAAATCTAAATAAAGAGATATTATAAAATTTTAACAATACTACTATAAAGGCTAATTCAAAAAAATGAATATCAAGATTGTTGTATCTAAACAAACAAAAACCTTCAAATTGAAATTTTTAAAAGTACTATTAACTAGACTATCAAAATAAATTAAAAAAAAAAGAATATTAAACTAATCTAATATATTGATAAACTAATTATAATTCTATATAGACTATTTGAATTAAGAGTTTGATGAAAAAACAAAAATATACTAAAATACTGAGATTATACTATAAAGTAAATACTAAGGTTCAAATAAAGAGAGTGTAATGACTTAGTAAAGTGAATAAGTTGTTATACCTCCAAATAGTAGGTTGTAAGTTCAAAACCCACTGATAGCAAAATTTAATAATCACCTATATAATATATAGACAGTATTACAGTAATAGCATTCTGTCGATCAGTTAGAATAGAATACCTGTAACTATAATTACACTAGCATGATTAGCAAGTCTTAGGCATCTGTGTAACCTGTTACACAGAGGAATGCAAACCGATACTAAACAATGCAAACCTAAAATAAGTCCTTAAATTATGTAAATCTGTAGAACTGGAAAACCAAAGCTTACTTGAAAATTCTAAGCAAAGAAGTAATATAGATCTTTGACAGTACTACTGTAAAGACTAGATCTAGAAAATGGATACCAATATGAAGGAATTAGGTAAGCAAGAACCTTGGTTAAGGGGTACCATCAACCAGACTACTAGATTTCAGACTGAAGAAAAAGAATATTGAACAGACCTCAATATACTAAGAACAGATTACAGTCCTTTTGGGCTATCTGAATTAGGAGTCTAAGTTCAAAACAGAAATATACTAAAAGTACTAAGAATATATTATGAAATCAGTGCTGGAGTTTGGATAAACTCTGTAAAGGTAGCTTGTATTAGTGTTCTAAAAATAGGTAGATAGTTAACAATAGGAAGCCTTTTGCATCTTACTGACAGGTAATATACTTTGAAATATGTAATAGTCTAAGAATTAATACAAAAAAGATAGGTATCTTACTGCTTAAATAGTATATTGGTTAGGTATATATAAGGATAAGTTGGAATTCCAATATGACAGGATGAATGATCAGAAGATTTAAATAAATAATCTTCTAGTAGGTTATAGGTATGGTATCTAGTATAGAACCTTAGGGTGGACTACTTAAATAAGCAACTAAAAGTTATACATGTAACTAGTTGCACTTTCATCTCTGTAAAAATAGTTAAAATAGCTAACCCTATGTAAGTCAATAAAATATCACCACAAGTATGACCTTTAACAAAAAAAAAAAAAAAAAAAAAAGGTTCAAATAAACTCTACAAGAATATAATAGTTAAATGATATAACTCTAACTGCAAGTATTGGTTTTATTATAGAAATATCTAGGTTAACTATAAAAATAAATACAAAAGACTCTAAAAGGTTTATTTTAAGAATAAAATAATTCTAAGATTAAGATAATAACTTGACTTAGTAATGTTAACACAGATGCAAGTTCAGAGGGTTCAAAATAAAATATCCAAGCAGAAATGTTAGATATAACAATTTGTAAGGAACCTTTAGTCAGACTCCTTAAATAAGTAATATAAAAAAGTTATACATATAACCAATTGTATACTCTTTCTGTAGTGGTTTATAAAATCATATTATCAAAAAAATTATTAATAAAAGTCAAAAGACCAAAGAGGTTACCTTAATCCCAAAAAAAAAAAATTTAATAAAAATTAATTTAAGCAATTTTTTGTACATGTTCATAATATGTTTAATTTCTAATAAATTATTTTTGAACTAAAGAATAGAAATGGAATAATCAAAATAGATAAACCTTATTTGCATTTTCTATTACATTCCTTTTATTGTTTGAAATTTCTATTCAGAATTTAAATTTAAAAATTATTAGCATTGATTCGAATCAGCCAATTTGTTGTAACATTAAGAACAGGATTCGCTATTATATTAGCGTTAGGTTAGAAAGAACTTAATTTATGCAAAAAATTTGCGGATCGGCCTTTTTAACGTTGTAAGTTTTGATACACCTTATCTAAAAATTTGGTTGGCTGTTGAAATGTTTTAGGGTAACGACACTAGAGCATGGCAGGCACAAGACTTATCAGCTTTACGATTAATCGATTTGATTCGATTATTTGTGTCGGTTCCGGTTCAACTTCCTGAAATCAATTTTTCTGACAGCTCATTTCACCGACAGGTTTTTTTAAAAAAATTGCACTAACCATAACTCTAATTCTAAACTTGATCCTAACTAACGACAGTGACCAGAATTAGTAAAATGGATTATCGGTAATATGACTTCGATGAAATGGTATTTCAGAAAAATGGACTTCGGAAGGTGTACAACAATCTTTGTATCACTACGTATAGTGTTCCAAGTTGGTAAAATTTTTTCCAATCGATTAGTTGCCAACTATAGTCGATTTTTTCCTATCGTGTGACTAAATTTGTTGGTTGGCCAAATCAACACGAACCAACGGAATATCTCAGAATAGAAGTCCAATCCGGATAAATTCGTCATCCATTTATCATATGAGTGCATGAGAGTGAAAACCCATAACAAATCCAAATATTCGGATAATTATCAGGATATCAATAGTAAAACGGATATCTTAATAAATTTAGACCTGGATATCCAATAGATAAATGGATAAACAGATAATGGATAGGAACTCTATCTCAGAATTTAACTAGTTGATGATTTAATCGATTAGTTGTTTCAAATTGATTAGTTGGTAGGTTGTCAACTAGTTGGTCTTTCAACTAACGATTTGGATCACTAACTACGTAGATTACTTTAGCTCTTTTTTGGAGTCATTTTAGTTATTTGATCAATGTTTTCGATCACATACGATTGGTTTAGTTTAAGACTATGATCGCATATAATTTAAGAATAATTAAAATGCTATTATTTCAGTTTATTAAATAAAAGATTTTATCTATAAAATTTTCACAATGAACCATCCTTCGCAAATTGAAAAACATGAGAACAAAGAAAACTTTGAACGTCTAGAAGAATTCAATAATTATTTATTTTACCAGCACAATGTCTACGAGTATGCGTTTAAAGGCAATGTAGGCGCACCAGTTTATGAAAAGTTACAAAATGGTGCTAAAGTACTAGAATTTGGGTAAATTATATTCTTATTTGATAATACTTTTACAAAAAAAAACTTTATTAATTTAAATTTCTGCAAAATTAAAGTTGTGCGAGTGGCATTTGGACTACTGAAGTATTTAACATACTATCGTTTCGTGAAATGGTGGTAGCCTTAATTTTAATGAGTTGATTTTTCAATTCACATTAGGTCGCTTCCGAATATCCAAATACAGAATTTTATGCAGTTGATTTTATCATACCAGATTCTAGCGCTAACGATAATAACAATATTACATTTATTAAATGTGATATTCTTAAAAAGTTACCATTTCCCGATAATGAATTTGATTATGTTTTTTCTCGAGATAAATATATTTTCTTCAAAAATGATAATATTCAAAATTTTGTATTGGAGATCTTTAGAGTATTAAAGCCGGGAGGCTGGTTAGAGGTGAGAAAGAGTCTATTTTTAACTTACCTTATATATTGTATTCATGAACTCTAATTTTGGTTATACTATATTAGGTTGTATATCCATGTTTTTATAAAGGTCTTCCTGGATCAGCACTTTCACGAATCTTTGACGGAGGTATGTTTATAGTACATTTATCTTAATATATATACATAGTGAGACCCAAAATGCAGAGATCTAACTTTTGATTATGTATATTTGAGACATTTAAAGAGTGCTGTATTATATTTAGAGGGTCTTACTTATTTAAAATATTTTCTCGATTTATTCATAATCATTTAGTGCGTTCGTTATACATGTCATATTACATTGATTATAGATTTTTTATGACAAACTTTGAAACATATCTCCAAAATACCGGAAAGGCTGAAAATATATCGCATCAAATAGCAAAAATTCCGCTCATAAGTGACCATGCTTTCGCAGAGTTTACTTGCGAAAATTGTTTACTTTTTTTCAAAACTCTGAAAGGTCTTGTAGCTCCTATAATGAAAATTTCATTTGAAGAATTTGATGACTTAATAAATAACTCTGAAAATGAACTAAAAACTCCAAATGAAGAAATGGTATTCCAACATAAAAGAGTATTTGCAAGAAAGAAGAGCAATCAAACATACCATCCATAACAGTAAATAAACACTGCATTGTTTTTGCTTTCTGATTCTATTGTCAACCTTAACTGTAGAAGATCTTAATATGTAAATGCAAAATTAATGTAATATAAAATTAGATTGAAACCAAGATTAAAGTTATACAAATCATAATTTATATTAAAATGTTATAAGAAAATTTTTGTTAAAATATAAGAAAGAATTTTATAATTTATTGCTAGTAATGTTTCTAAAACTGATTTTTGAAAGAACTTTATTATGTTTTTATTAAAGTAATTTAAAACTTTTTCATAAAATTAAATTTATATATTTATATTTTTTATAATTTCATCTATTCAAAAAAGTAGGGGTGCATCAATCCGGTCTGATCCGGTCCTTAGTAAGACTGATTACATAGTACTTATGGTTCGATTCAGTCCCAAAACGGTCTTCTATATATAGATAATTTTATTGTAATTGGTTAATTTTTTACTAAACATAACTTAGTGTCTTTAATTTACTTATATAACTTTTCCAAATTATCTAGAACCTAGATCCTTGTCTTAATCTTAAGACTATAATTTATAAACCATTTTTATCTTTAAGATAAACCTCTTAAAGCTTTCTGTATTCTTATTTACAGCTGATCTGGTTATATTATAACCAAAATCAACACTTGCAATCAAGACTAATTGTTAACTTATTTTTATTCTTGTAAAATTTACTCAAATCCTGGTATCTATTTTTCTGATATCTTTTTTATCTTCTTTTATTAACTGCTACTCAAAACCAATAGAATTCTTCAAATTACCAATTTAGATGATCTAATATAGTATACTTATATATATTTTTTTCTAGCAATTCTAACAACTTGGTTGGTATATATGTTTTCTTACATATTTGTTATTCAGTTTATAAGATTATTTCTTTAAAGGTGTTTCATAAGCTTCAATTATCCAATAACAGCATTGAAAGTTTGTATTACTTTTTTATTTAGGATTTTCAAGTAGTTTTTTATTTTCTCAGTTTCTTAGTTTTCTATGTTTAATGGTTTTATCATAAATTTGCATTAAAGACTTATATAATACTAGTTTTTCACATTTCTTTATATATTATAATATTATATTTTGCATAAATATCTTAAGTTTCTAATATTAGATAGAATCCAACTTAGTATATCTAAGATTACAGATACTTAAATTTAACCAATTGACAATAGACAGTTACTATAATATAGTTATAATTTTTAAAATTTAGTATCTATAACAAATAAATCTTAGATCTGTTACTTAAAAGTTAACAATCTATTTACTTTATTAAATTATTATAGCTTTATATAATATAGATTTTAAGTTATTTTTTAATATATATTCTATTATAATTTTATAAATATTTTATTGAGTAAAAATTTTTTTAATAAATTTAATTTGTTTCTTTAAAAAAATCTTCAAAAAATTTTATAAATTTTAGATTTTAAGTATTTTTGTAATCAATATATAATATTATAAGTTTATAATAAGTAAATAAATTGAGCTTTGAAACAAAAAACACAACTCTTTATAGATTACCAAAACACAAATTCACAAAAAAGAAAATTAAATTTTATACAAAAACTAGTATTAAAATAATAGTTAGAAACTTAGACAAAAAGAAAAAACATTTAAAACAGACCTAGCAGATACAATAATAAGAAAATAAAAGATATAACAAGTAAAAAGAAGACAAACTTGATGAAATGAAAACCAAAAAAAAATTTTAGAAAAACAATATTAACCTGAAATTGTAAATCATTTTGGACCATATGAATATATAAAGAAACAAACAAACAAATATGTACAAAAATAGACAGGATAGACATGTAAGTATTACAAAACGCATATGATAAAAACATCTAAAAATAATTATATAAATATAATCAAATGTTAATACATATAAAACCAGAAGAGTTTATAACACTAAAGTTGGTAAATGAAAGAACAGAAGCAATATTAAAACTTATAGATAATAAAAAATTTTTTTTTTTTATTTTAAAGTGGCAATCTTGCCTGTCTGTTTTTATTGAGTAATATATTATTATTCAAGTATATACAAAGTCTATCAATGAAAGTACAACTAGTCACATGTATAACTTTAGTCATTATCTAATTAAGGGTTCCGCCTAAGAGTTACCCACTAGCTGTCATATTTGAGATCTGTCTGTGAATCCCCTATTTAAACTTTCTGATTTCAATCCTATTGCATATATGCAATGCTTCTATTATCATATGGACATACCAGGTTAGGGCTATCTAATTACTATTTATATTAAGGTACTACCTCATTGGATGTTACCAGGTATCCATAGTCCCTCGAATTTACCCTCGATGCAGACTTACTAAGTATGATACCAAGATTACTCCTTAAATTTATCCAATTTTAGTAGATCCTGTATCTACTAGAACCGGTTTGGTGCCAGAAGTGTTTGAATTTTGGTAAGTTTATTCTTTTTCTATAGTTTCCTTTTATATTCACCATATCATCTACTAGTGCACCTTCTCTTCATTTCTGGAATGTTCATCACTTCTCTCACATCGAGCACCAACTCTCCATATTGGAAATCTTTTTTCCAGTAACTTCCTTATATACCGATCTTCTAATCACATAGACTTAGCCACAGGGCTTTGCGTACATTCATATGCTTCCGTAGATTACAGAGTTGCCTTCAGCTGGGATTAAATCGTCAACCTTGTCTGTAGAGAGAAGGGTGCCTAGACTACTAGGCTATGGAACCCTATCCCTTAGATAATAAAAAATTAAAACAAGAACTAGCAAATAAAGATAACTACTTTAATGTAAAAGATATAGTTGCAGTAATATTATGAAAAACAAACTTAATAGAAATGATAATACTAAGAAAAATATAAAGCAATAATTAAAATAAATATAAAAAACTCAACTAGTATAGAAAAATAGACAGAAGAAATAAATTATATAAGCTAACATCTAATAGTAATAAAAAGTATAAATAGTAAGAAAAATCAAATAACATCAAAAGAAGAATTAGTTATATCAGAAATATATATAGAGAAGATGAGACAAATGACAGAAATAGTAAATATAGTAATAAAGAAAAAAGAATTTTAACAAACTATAAATGAAGAAAAAAGAATAATAAAAAAGAAGAAGAAATAAAAAAGACATAGAAAACACAAGTGCAGTAATAGGAACAACAATAAACAAGTATATAGAAAAGAAAATTAAAATATTAAAAATAAATATAATGCAACAAGATTATTAAGACATAATAGCAACAATTAGAAATTAGAAAAAAGAAGAAGAAAGAAGAAAAAAATAGAATTATAAAGCAGAGAGAAGCAGTTTTATAAAAACATTATTAGAACAAAATATATAATCATCTGCAAACAGAAATTGTAGCAAGAAACCAATATATATAACAAAAAATACTAGTATATAATGTGTTAGATAGCTCAAAAAAAAGAAAAGGAAGTTTGTAAAAAGACTAATAATATCTAACAAATATATGATAAAAATAAAAGAAGTGTTTAAAAGAAGTAATGCTTGGATTGTAGTTACTTTTAATTGTAAACATAGTTAAGAAAAAGTAATTAACAAGATCTAAAGAAAACACAATAACTAATTTAGAATAATCCTTAATACAAAAGAACACAAAACTGAAAATGAAACTAAGGAAAAAAAGAAGACAAAAAAAAAAAGAAAAATAATAAAAAAGAAGAAAGATGCAAAAGGGAAAAGAAAAATAAAAAATAAAATAAAGAGTCAAAGAAAAAAATCACAAACACAAAAAACAAAAAAAACTTAGTAATACTTACTATATAGAACCTAGCAAATAAGATCTCAGAATAAGAGATTAAGTACCTAGTAAGAAAAGTAGAAAATATATTTTTATACAAAATAAGAAGAAGTATATATAAGACAACAGTAATAATTAAAGTTAAAGAAGAGACTGAATAAATATTTCTATAGATAATCATATTGAGAAATAGAAAAATAATAAGAATGACAATAGGTAAAGAAGAAGAAGAAAGAAAAAAAGAAAAAAATTATTTTACAATAAAACTAAAAAAAATATTAAAAAAAATATCTAAACTAATTCTTTTAAGAGAACTTAAGATTAATAAAATAATGACAATATATATCTACTAAATAGATAGAAAAAGCCAAGAGATTATGCAGTAATATTATTTAAAAACCAAACAAACATGAATATAGTTACTAAAAAAAAAGGTTGGTACAACAGAGTTCTAATATTTTGGAAATTTAAAGCTTAAAAAGATAATAAAAAAATACAAGAAGACAGTAGCAAAAAACAAAAAATACAAAGAAAAAAGAGATATATAAAAAGATACAAGCTCAGAAGAAGAACTAAAGAATACAAAAAACTAATAAATAGATATGAAAAGAAAGTAGAATCAAAAGAAAACAGAAGTAATTGAAAGACTACAGAAATAAAATATAATATAGAAGAAATGTAGCAACTAAAGACTAGAGTCAAGAAAAAATAAAGAAGAAAAAGATAGTTCAAATAAGGCTATAAGAAAGAATTTTACATGTTAAAGATATATTAGGCCTAATACTAGAAAGATTAAAAAGACTAGAGAAAAACAGTAAAAAGAATAGAATAGACCAATCTAATTGCTTCTAAGAGTGCCATAGTTAAATTAATAAATATAAACAAGAAGATTGAAGAGTTCTTACAAAATAAAAAAAAAATTTTAAAGAAAGAAAAAAAGTAGAAACTTTTTATCAAGAAGGAAACATATATAGTAGAGAAAAAAAAGAATTAAAAGTATAAAGATAAACAAAAATTACTAAAAGAAAAATAAAAAAAAGACAAAAAATAAATAAAGCTGACATGTCACAATATTAATAAACTCAAGACTAAAGGTTTGAAATTAGAAAGTCTGCTTAGCTAAGCAGAAGAAGAGGAAATTATAATAATAGAAATTACAAAAACAAACCTTATAGAAAAAGAAGAAAAGTTCTTAATATATATAGTAGATAAAAAATATATAGGTTTTTGGACAAATGTAGTAGAAAATAAGAAGAAAAATTCAGGTATTAGAATTATAATCAATAAATAATGAAAAAAGCATATAGATGCAGTTAAAAAAATAAGTGAATATATGATAAAGATTATACTATACTTCAAACAATTGAAGTTAATTATGATTAAAGTATATATACTACTAAATAATAAGATGATAGAAAAAAATATTTAGTAAAAAATTGTAGAAATAATCTTAAAAGAGAAAAAGATAAATACAAATTATTATAATAGATGATTTTAATTATACAGTAAACAATATTTTAGACAAACACATCTACAAACAACAAATTACAAAAGGCTGTTAATCTTCAATTGAATGAAAAAACAAAACTTTAGAAACACATATAGAGATATAAATTAAACAGCTAAATAATACTTATGATCAAATAAAAAAGTAGCAATAAGAATTGACTATATATGGATATCAGATGGGTTAGTTTCAGGTCTACAAAAGGCAGAAATTAAAGTAAAAGAGATTACAAAGAGTAATTACAAGATAATAATAGCAGAAATATAAATCAAGTATATGATAGCAGAAAAAAGCAAGACAGAAATTAAAAAAAATAGTATACTTATATGATCAAGCAAAATTAAAAAATTGAGAAAATTATGTACAAGAATTATAGAACTAGTTAGAAATAAAGAAGGTTCTAAAAGATATTTATAAGAAAGAACAAAATAAAGAAAAAAAAGCAGAGAGGATAAACAATATATATGATATAAAAGAAGAAGCTATTATTATAGTATCAAGTAAACATATACTCAAGAAAAAAGTATACAACATAATAACAAACAGAAGAAGAAGTCAGAGTGAATGATAACAAGAAGAAAGCATTGTTAAGCTACAAAAATTAATCAAACATGCAAAAACTAAAAGAATCCAAATAGTGACAGAAAAGAGATAATATGAATAAACAATTAAAGATACTAGGCAAGAAAATTGGTGCAAAACTAACAAAACTGTAAAGATAATAGTCAAGTGCATGGATAGAAGATATGAAAAGGTAGAAAAAGTTATTATTAAAAAGAAAAAAAAAACTAGAAATGAATATAAAGAAAACAAATTAAAGAGAATATAGATAAAAGATATAAAATAATTAGAACTGATCAAAAAAAGATAATAGCAAGTCTTTTGAATAAACTTTATAAGAAAATAGTATTTAACAAATTTATTAAACAAACAGAAGAAGAAACAAATCTGCTAACAAGCTTAAAAGATATTAGAATAAAAGTAGTAGAACATTACAAAAAATAATTTAAAAAAAGAAATATAAAATTAGAAGAGATGTCAAAAGAGTAAAAAAAATATATAAATTATGAGAAATTATTAAAGAAGAATAATATATAGAAATTAAAAAAAAATTAAGAAAAAAGAATGAAAAGAAATATTAAGAGAACTAAAAACAGAAACAGCTCAAAACACATTAAGTATAAGTTATATTCTGATAAAGTGAGCAAAAAAAAGAACACAAGAAGTATTTAGAGACTTTGCAAACTTATATTTAGAAATAGGAAAAATACTAACTAAATAAAAAATAGTGCAAGTTTATTTAATATCTAAAGATGTTGAATAAAGATATAGTTTAAACAATATTCAACTAATAGCACTAATAGAAATATTTAGAAAAGTTGTAATAAAAGTGATAACAAAAAGGCTTGCCAAAGTGTTTATGAAAAAGAAATACTTAAAGAACCAAACTATGCAGGCCTTTCAGGCAACTCAATAAAACAATCAATACATATTCTTAATATAATAATGAAAAAAGCAAAAAAGAATAATAAAGAAGTATAAATACTTCTGCAAAATATGAAAAAAGTATTTGACTCAGTTCTACTTAAAAGTTTGAAACTAGTACTGTAAAGAGTTAAAATGTCTAAAAGAACAATAAAATAAATCTTGGACCTATTTTATAAAAGGTAACTAAAAATTATCATAGCTCATAGTCTAACAAAAGAAATAATAGCAGAAAATAACATAAATTAAGAAAAAGTAATATCTTCATTAATATAGTAACTTTTTTACAATTTACTATTAAAGAGAATACAAGAAGATAAAAACTTAGAATATATAGTAAAACAACAAATCAAAAAAGGCATGCAATGCAGCAATACTACAAAGTACTAACAAGCAATTATTGCATATATAAACAATACAATGTGAATTGCAAATAATAAAAAACAGCTAATAGAGATATTAAAAATAGCAAATGAATTTATTTTTTTTAAATATTAAAGGTAAAACTATGTTTTTAACTTTATTAAAATTTAATTGAAGTTTTTATAAAGAAAAGCTTGCTTTTAAATTACATATAAAAAATAAAGATTCAGATATATAATTTATAACCTAAATTTATAAGAGTAGCTAAGTCTCATCTAGAATTTTTTTTTTTGATATTAAGATGACCTTTTAGGTCTTTTAACTTTATTTAATAATAGTAAATATAGGTCAATGAACTACTACAGAAAGAGCATACAATTGGCTATATGTGTAACTTTTCTATATTACTTATTTAAGAAGTTTATCAAAAGTTTTCTACTAATTACTATACCTAATACACCTGCTTGGATATTCCACTTTAAATCCTCTAAATCTACAAACCTGTTAACTTTACTAGGTTATACCTAATGCTCAGATTATCATCTCAACTTTAGGCTTATTTTATTCTTGAGATAAACTCTTCAAAGCCTTCTGTATTTATTTTTACAACTGATCTAGGTATTGCTATAGCAGAACTAACATTTGCAATCAGGGCTTAACATTAAACTGCTATGTTCTTGTAGAGTTCACTTAGACTTCAGCATCTACTTTATAGCATAACCCCAGTACTTTAGTATACTTTTGTCTTTTTATCTGCTCTTTTACCAAACTCTTAATTCAGATTGGTTATGTAAGACTATGACAAGTCTATCAGTATATCAGATCAGTCTGATATCTTTTTCTTTTGGTTTATTCTAATGGCTTGGTTGGTTGTAAAGTTTACCCAAACCCTAGTACTCATATTTCTGACTTCTTCTTCATCATCTTTTATTAGCTACAACTTGGAACTAATAACAAACTCTCCAAACTTCCAAATTGAATGATCCAGTATAGTATACTTATGTATTTTTTCTTCTGATAATTCTGACAGTCTGGTTAGTTATGTGCTTATCTACATATCTTGTTATCTGGTTTATCTGACAGTTTCAATGAAAATGTTTCATAGGCTTCTATTAGTCTAATGGCATTATCAAAAGTTTGTGTTATTTCTTTACTTAGGATTTTCAAGTAGGGTTTTGTTTTTTTAGTTTCTTAGCTTTCTATACTTAGTAATCTTATTACAGATTTGTACTAAAGCCTTATATGATATCATTTTTCTATATATGTATAATGTTATACTTTGCATAAATGTCCTGAGCTTCCAATATCAGGTAGAATCCAACTTGATATATCTAAGATTACAGATATCCAAAACCCAACTAATCAGCAAGAGACAGTTATTATAATTTCCAAAATTTATTATTTGTGAGAATTAAACCTTAGACCTATTACTTGAAGATTGACAACCTATCTACCTTACTAGGTTACTACACCTTATAAATAAATTTATTATTAAAATTTGATTTTAGGTTTTATATTTAAATAATTTTTTTTAGTTTTAACAATTTTGTTATGACTCTTTATTAAAATTCTTATATATATTATACATATTTTAATTTAAATATTAAAGCAGTATGCTAACTTAATAAAGTAGATAAGTTGTCAACTTTCAAGTAACAGGTTGTAAATTCAAAATTTACTAACAGTAAAAATTTGAACAATTTTTTTTTTTTTTCATTTAGGTAATTGTGTTGATGTACTTTTATTAAGAAAATATAAATACTAATGCAAATATTACATATTTAATTTCGAAGATCCAACTCTCCTGGCTGCTTCTTTGAGTGCCCAGGAGTGACCTACCACACCAGGCAGTAACAAGACCATCTGAAAGGCTATTCTTGACCACTGCCTTACAATAGAGTATTACCAAACTAATAACACTTTCTTGTAGAGAAGTGAAAGAAAGAAAAAAAAAAACTAAACTAAACTAAACTAAAAAAAGATATAGGAAGAAAAAAGAAAAAATAAGTGTCAGAGAGCACACCTTTTATAACCATTCCAGTAAGGTCACTAACACTTTAAACCTGTACTTAGAATCTAACTACACTTTAACCTGTGCTAAAAAGGTAAAAATTCTATATACATGATTCTAGAAATTATTATATATCTCTAATTTACTATAATCCTCCAACTTAAATTCTTCTTCATTTCTTCATTACATCATATATTAGGTTGTACACATGATTGTTATGTTTCTATTACATCATGTCATAACATGCAACTGTTTGAAAAAGGAAGTGATAAACAATGCCAATATTTTGTAAGAATGGAGCCAAATTCTCCACTTTTGGGTGAAAAACAAAATAGGTAAAAGAGGTCAACAAGTATGATATGTGAAAAGCCAAACTAAAGAAAGTGTTTTCAATTGTTTGTTCTGTTTTCAAGCTTTTAATAATCTTTAACCAGAGTTTTTCTCTACTGTTTCCAGAATGTTCTTCTGGTTTGGGTACTAAACATATTAAAGAATCACCTACAAAAAGGTTTAACCTTAACACAAACTACCAAAAGAGTCACTTGTGTCTCAGTTTTTTCATGTACTTCTAGTTTGTTAGCAACAATCTGTTTTATATATTAAAACAGAATCAAAGATATTATCTACTTAAAAACATAACTCTTCAAACTGTTTTGGTACTAGTTTGGTTTAAGTGATCATCAGAAAGAGTTATTGATTAAATGGAATTTGAACAATTATCTATGCAATACATTGTATTATATTAATACCATTTTATTAATTAGTTAAGATAAAATATTTGTAACTATAGTATACTAGTATAACTGATAAATTATAAAATATTTGTATAATCTTGATAATATAAAGAGATGCAAACTGATACTAGATAGTGCAAATTCAAAATAAGTCTTTGTAACTATATAAATCTGTAGAGCTAAAAAAAACTAAAGCTAATTTAAAAAAAACTTAAGTAAAAAGATAATATGAATTTTTTAATAATATTACTATAAAGACTAAACCTAAAAAAAAAATACTAATGTGAAAGAATTAGACAAACAAGAACTTTTAAATAAGATATTACTAATTAGACTACTAGTTGTGAATTAAAAAAAGAATTATTAGATCAAATTTAATATATTAAAAACAGTTTATAGTTCTTTTGAATTATCTGAATTATGAGTTTAAAACAAACCAAAAATATATTAAAATATTAGAAATATGCTATAAAGTAGATGCTAGAGTACAAATAAACTTTATAAGAAAAAACAGTTCATAGAGTAAGTAAATAGTTAACAAAAAAGATCTCTTAAGACTTACTAGCAACTGTCATGTTCTGAATTATATAATGATCTAGATATCAATTTAAAAAAAAGATAATATATTACTTAGATAGCATACTAATTAAGTATATGGTTTGTAGTAGTTAAATAATTAATAAAACAGATTATTAAAGAGTTTAAATAGATAATCTTTTAGTAAATTATAAATATAATATCTAATATAAAATATTCATATTATAAAAATAAGTTTTTTAAAAAAGTCTATTTTGTTTTTATTAAAGCAAATTAAAATTTTTATTTTATTTTATTTTTTTTTTAATATTAAAAATAAGTACTTGTGAATTAGACTTTTATTAATAATATGTTTTAGTTTTGTAATTGTATTACAACAGCTATAAAGGGCAATTATAAAAAGAGTATACAACTAATTACTTGTATAACTTTAATTATTGTCTAATTTAAGTAGTCTGCTTAAAAGTTCTATACTAACTATCATATCTAAAATCTACTTGTAAGTTCTCTATTTGAACACTTAGATTCTTATATTTATCTATCTATCTACTTTACCAATTGTTCTAGTTTTTACTAATACAAATAAATTATAATTACTAGATCTTTAAAGTAGTTCACTTATATAAAAAACTTTTGCTCTTATAGTAAATCTATTAGAACCTTTTGTTATCTAATTTTTAGCTAACCTAATATTACTATAACTAAAATTAATACTTGTAATTAAGATAACTTTTAAACTGCTATATCTTTATAAAGTTTATATAACTTCAGTACTTTTCTTTACAACTTTACTAATATCTTATATATTTTTGCAAGTTCTTTTATACTACTAATTTAATTAGTTTTGTATAATATGACTTTATGCTTAGTTCAACTAATAGTCAGATTAGTTAACTTTATATCTAGAGTTCTTGTCTATATAGGTTATTTGTTTCAGTTTTTTTTTCAAATTAAGATTTTTATAGATAATACTATTAAAGATCATATTATCTTTCTATTTAGAATTTTCAAATAGAGCTTTTTATAAAGTATACACTTTTTAAATTTATTATATACCATTATACACTTTCAAAGTTAGTTTTGGTATAATCAGAATTACAAAGTTATAATTCTAGATACCTTAATTAAGTTACCAAAATAGAACCATTTTTTAAAATTCTAATATAAATAGAATTTGGATCTTAAATTTACTGCTTGAAAAATAACAATCCAATTACTAAACTAAAATTGCTATTCTTTCAAATTAAAATTTTTTAAAAAAGCAAATCTAATTTATTTCTTTATGTTTCTTATAATTTCATCTATTTAAAAAAAAACATTAAAAATTTTTATTTTTTAAATAAAAGTAGGTTAAAATAATTTTATCTTTAAAATTAATTTTAGATTTATTTTTTTAAAATAATTTTATTCTTATATATAGTATAAAACTCTAAAATAAACTACTTAAATAGACAAATAAAAGTTGTATATATAGCTAGCTGTATTTTCATTTCTGTAAAAATAGTTTGTAATAACTAACTAATATATATTAATAAAATAACTATTATAAAATATGATTTTAAGACAAAAAATTTAAATAACAGATTTTCTTTTATTAAAGTTTTGTCTTTAGAAAATAATGTTTTTATTTAAGTTAATTGGATATAGATATCTTCAAAGATGTTTATATATAGAAGGTTACAATTAGAATATATACATTTTTGATATTTAATTTAAATAGTTCATCTATATATTATTATACAAGCTCTATACCAAATGCTATATCTGTAACTTAACTACAAATTTTGTTTATTTAAAGCTTTTATATATATAATCTAACTTATATTATAATAATATTTTCAAAACTATATCTATCCAAAGTACTTAATTTATTTATAACTCTTAGAACTACTTATTAAAACTTTTATACCTTACAACTAATCTAGCTTTATATAACATATTATAGTTAGACTAACATTTGCAGTTACAGATATGTCTGTTAAATTGCTATATTATACTATTTCTATTTTTGTAAAATTCACTAGAACCTTAATACCTATCTTTTTAATATCTTTTTTATTTATCTTCTACTAATTGTTATATAAGAGACAAATAAGTTTATTTATTTATTTTTTTTGATATTAAGGTGAGGCCTTGCTTATATCTTTATTAATAATTTAAAATAATTATATATATATATGCTATGGTCAAGACTAATACTTGCAGTTAGAGCTAATCATTAAACTGCTAACTATATAGCTTCTACTATTTGTACAAAACAAATAAATTGAAAATTACATGCAAGAATAAAAGCTCAAACTAGTTTATCTGTAATCTAAACCTACTAAAATGGTCAAAGCTTATCTAGATTTGAATATTTAATATATAATTTAATGATATATTATATTTGATTCATAAAATGGACTAAATGTTAATTTTGCAAATTGCTTGGCCAATAGGAAGGCATGTATTTGAGTAAGAATATAATTGATCAGGAAGTCCACAAAGACATAAGTAAGTGTAATCTTTTTAAGAGCATATATGTTTTCTAGTTGGATTAGATAATCTTAAAGATTGGTTAATTGGTTAAAATTGAGATTTGTTTTGTTAATTTTTCTAATTAGAAAAGTGGATACAGTATGTTTTCTATAGTTGCTCATATGATTGTTCATTAATATTGAAAAGAATATTAATAATAACTTGAAAGTTTATTTTGTATAAAATGTCAAAGTTTCAAATTGTTAATATAAGAGACTTTGGAATAAGTTCTTTAAGAATAAAGTTGGAATAGTAAGTATTAGATAACATATATAAAGAGTTAAGAGCTAAATAATAAAGAATTTTGTTAATTAAGTTATGTTTATGATAGATATTAAGATTAGGCAAGTTATTAGAGATAATTTAGTTAGTAGAGGTTTTTGGATAATTTGATCAAGTAAAGATAGATCAGCACAAGTGCACTAGTGAAAATAGAAATTAGATAAGTTACAAAAGAAGCAAGTAGTGTCTGGATATTGGCTTGGAAAAATAGTATAATATAATAAGTATGTTGGCAACTTATTAAGAAGGATTTTTATTTTAAAAGATTTTAGTTGATTAAGTTTAAAGTTAGTAATATTGTATAAAGTTTTTAATTGTGATTGAAGTAAAGCTAAGTAGATCTTCAATTAATATCTTGGTTAAAGTATGACCACTCACTGTTTCATTTTTGTAATGCCTATATAGCTAAGATATGAGCTTTATAGATTTGTTTAATAAAGTGCCTTGTAGGAAGTTCTATATTGTTACAAGATTGCAGCCTTCTTGGTACAATACAACTAAATAATAAGGTTACTCAGTATAGTGATTGACTATTGCAAATATATATAGGTGAAGGTGTAGTAGTTTACTTTACTACATAACAGTAGGCAAATAGTTTGAAATAATAACAGTATATAGATTAAATTTTTATTAACAATACATATGATAACAACCTTGACTGTAGGAATTACCCTAGAGAAGAAATATCATATTTTATAATTAAAAGATCATTATGTCTGGATTGAAGTATAGAAACTTAAAATTGGCAAAGAAAGAGAAAAGGTACTCTTTATATATCTTTTTACCTAGTAGAGGTAGTGGAGATTTGAGTAACATTTCTTGATACTGTACTTGGGATAGTGGGGATTGTGCAAAGGTAAGTGGAGTTTGTACAGAGATAGTTGAGACAATATTTATGTATATTTGTTATTTGTACTTGAAACACTTAGGGCATGTATTAAAGTACTTGAGTCTGTGCAGAGACAGTTGGGAATTGTGTAGAGACACTTGAGATTGTGCAGAGACACTTGGGAATTGTGTTGGAATACTTGGAAATTGTGGAAGAGATACTTGGAGATTATTGTACTGTGTTATTTGGCATAGTAAATTGTACTAGGATATATGAAATTTGTGTAAGGGTACTTGAAGTTTGTAAAACAATAATAACATTATAGATGTTACCCAATGTCATGTATCTGTATCACACTTCTAACAGCCAATTAAGATCCTATTATCTAACTACTATATACTATAATATAACTATGCTAATAA
>CAJVQA010002229.1:0-22602 GCA_910591915.1 Cetraspora pellucida
TTATTTATATAGTAGCCTCTTCTACTTTCTCCAATAAGTTTTCTGTTTTTGTTGGTGTGAAATTCGGTACAAGTGATCGTCATCATAGTGCAATATTATGCATATTAATATACATATTATTATATATATAATTTTTTGATTTTAATTTTTCCTTCAAAAAACATTAGATATTGGCTCAAATTTTTGTTCAATCTCTTGTTTTTTATGTTCATAGTTCTCAAACTTAATCGTAAACTAGTTTATAGTTCTTAAACTCAATTGTGAACTAGTTCATGATTATAAATAGAAATTATATGCATTTTTATCATAATATACAATAATATGCATATTAATGTACATAATATCACATAATATAATTTTTAATTTTATATATTTTTCTGAAGGAAAAATATTAGATAATAGCTCAAATTTTTGCCAATTCTTCTTACCTTTTATGTTTATTTATTTTTTTTTTAAGATTTTCTAACCAATTATGTTCCTATTTCTTAATTTTACTTAGCATTATGCAATTAAACTGAAATTATATATAAATAAATTTTTATATCTAAAATTTAGATGTGTAAATGCTTATAATTTAAAATTATGCATATAATTTTGTATTTTTATGAGTTATTTACTAAAATAAAAAATTATTTGGATAATTTTTATCAATGTTTTATGAAGGTAGTAATGATAATAATAGTTATATATTAAATTCTAAACAAGCAGAAGAATCTGGTATTTTATAGTAAAAATTTGTGCATTGCATCACAATTAAAAAAATGTTCCAATTAAAAATTATATATTTGAACTTGAACTACATATCTTAGAGACAAGAAATCAAATAAATAGATATTAAATCTTGTAAAAAAGCAAACTTATAATTAAAAGACAATTTTTATTTTTTTATTAATTATTTGTGAAAGTCTTATAAAAAAGTTATACAAATTTTACTTTAAAGATAGTACAAAATCGATGGTAAACTATATGTTAAAGTAGGGTCCAATTCTACTAATTTATATATGCCTTCAAAGCTTTTTTATTTATATTGTCATTTGATTCTAATATAAAATTTAAAAATTAGGCTCAATGCCTTATAATAGAACAGACTGATTTACATATTAACAAACTTGATAAACTAACTAGTTAAACTGAAGTTAACTCTGATAATAACAGTATAAGTTCTAAACTGAGTCAATATAATTAAATCTTAACTACTTAACATCTTTAAATCAGAATTATAATAAATCTACAAGGTTTTGGATACAATTGCATTTTCTTGATTAATTTTTATAATTTTATTTTGATATTCATTATTTTTTCATAGAAATTTGATTATTGTGCTTTGCAAAAAGGTGACCTATGCAGATTATTATATAATATAAAATTGCAGAAAATTATATAATTTTTTGATTTTAAAAGAATTATACAGATTTCTAAATATATATAGATATTATTGATCATAAATATGATTGATAGAGGAATGTGGCAACCTAGTAAAGTGGTCAGGTTGTCAACCTTTCAAGTGGTAGATTGGGTGTTCAAATCCTATTAATAGTAAAAATTTGGATAATCACCTATGTAATATTTGTATTATAACAACTGTTATTAATGATTGGATTAGGATACTTATAATAGCAATCACACTAGCATGACTGGCAGGTCATAGAGCATTTGTATAACAAATCATATGACATTGTCCTTTGGAACAAGTTCTGTAGTTACACAAAGAAATGCAAACTGACAATTAGGCAGTGCAAACACTAAATAAGTTCTTGTGGCTATATAAATCTGTTGAAATTGAGTAATAAGAAGTTTATTTAAAAAGACCTAAGTAGAAAAATAGCTAAATCTTTAATGGTCCTATTGTAAAAGCTAGCTCAGAAAAATGGATATCAAGGTTGTAGTACCTAGTCATAGTAGCCAGACAGACAAGAACTCTGGGTTGAAAGTCTCAAAGATAATACTAACCAGACTATCAGAATGAACTAAAGAAAAAAGATATTAGGCCAACCTGATATATTGATTAACTGGTCATAGTCCTATACAGATTATCTGAATTGAAAGTTTAGTAAAAAGGCAAGTAAAAAGATATAGATATACTAAAGTATTAGGGTTATGCTGTAAAATAGATGCTAAGGTTTAAGTAAACTTTACAAGGGCATGCAGTTTAATAGTTAAGCTCTAACTACTAGTATTGGTTCTGTCATAGCGATACCTAGGTCTAAAGAGTTTACCTCAAGAATAAAATAGTTCTAAGGTTAAGATGATGATCTGGGCATCAGGTATGACTCAGTGAAGTTAATAGGTTTGCAGGTTCAAAAAGTTTAAAGTAGAATATCCAAGCAGAAGTGTTAGGTATAGCAATTGGTAAGAAACTTTTGGACAAACTTCTTAAATAGATAATATAAAAAAGTTACATGTGTAGCCAATTGTATGCTCTTTCTGTAATAGTTCACTGAACCACATTTACCATTGTTAAATAAAGTCAAAAGACCCAAGAGGTCACCTTAACACCAAAAAAAAATATATATATAATTAATAGAAAATAAAATTCTTCACTATCATTATTTTGAAGATTGTGAGATACATCTTTTTGCAAACTGCTATAATACATTTTTAGAATAGGGTGTTTATTGAATTTATGCTTTTAAGTATAGTATTTAAACTATTATTTGATTTATTAATTTTATGAACACTCTAGCACAACAATGACAGAAATTAGATTATAAGCATGTAATTTTTAATTATCTGTTTATTTAATTTATTTTAATTTATATAAATCTACTTACAACATTTAATATAATATTAACAAATTTTATTATGTAAAAGTAAAAATAAAGATGGCATCTTTATAAAAATTGCAAATTTAAATAAATTAGACATTGGATTATATATATTTTTTTTAAAAAAAATAAGTTAATTTAGAACTTTTCTTTATAAAGTTCTTTCGCACAAAAAATTAACAGAAGTTCTAGCAGATATTAATATGCACAAATAAGACTTTTGCTTTATTTGTTAATCTAATATTGAATCAACTCTTTAAGAGTCTGTAATACTTTTAAGTTGTAAACATATTTTCTATAAACAATGTATCAAATCTTGGACCTATTGTTTACTATATTGTAATAATCAAGGTTCACTATATTGTAATGATCAAGAAAAGCCAGAAAGCAATGGTTCTGAAATAAGCACTTAAATCTCTCAACAAGTCAGCTCTATTGATTTTTTAATGAACTCTAAAACTAATAATTATATCACAACTTTACCTATTTCTGCATCTATAACTACTACTGATATCACTTCTGTACTTACATCTATCATTATTACTACTACTATATCTTTTGCATCAATATTTGCTATTACTACTGCTATTAAATCTTTTGCACCTACATCTTCTACTACTACTGATATTACACCTGCTACTAATATCTCATCTGCACTTATAACTACTACTAATTATATTATACTTTTATCTACATTTACTACTACTGATATTACACCTGCTACTGATATCTCACCTGCACCTATATCTACTACTGATAATATTATATCTACATCTATATTTATTACTACTAATATCATTTTTGCATCTACATCTACCACTACTGCTGCCATTATATCTTTTGCACCAATATCTGGCACTACTACTGCTATCAAATCTTCTGCAACTACATCTATCACTACTACTGCTATTATATCTTCTGCATCAATATCTGCTACTACTACTGCTACCAAATCTTTTACACCTACATCTATTACTACTATCAATATTACATCTGCTACTGATATCTCATCTGCACCTACATCTACCACTACTACTGATATTACACCTGCATTCATATCTACTACTGATATTATACTTGCATTATTATCTATTACTATTATTACCACTATATCTTCTTTATCAACATTTGTCACTACTGCTACCATATCTTCTATACTTATATCTACTACTACTATCAATGTTATATCTGCATCTATATCTATTACCACTACTGCCACACCTGCACCTACACCTACTGCTATCATGACTGGAAAAATAAATCATTTAATTAAAGAATTAAATACTCCTATTATAAAAAATAATTATAATCCTAACAATGATAGTGTTAATACTAATGATGATAGTAATGTTTCAATTTTAGTACAACTTTTTAATAAGGTTTTATGTATAGAAAAAAATGAATCTAGTGCCAAGCAGAAAGTGATTAGAAGCTAGTACAAGTTTTTACAAAAATTTGAACATCAAGTCAAGAAAAAATTAAGCAAACACTAAACCAAAAAAATGCAACATCTAAAATATACAATAAACTAATAAAGCATATTCTTATTACATATTTAAATTTAAGAAAAAAGATTAAAAAAACAAATAATATGTATAGATTATTTGAGGGAGTTGGTGTTAAAAAAATTAAAAGGATTAATATCATAATAGCAAATAAAATTTCCAATTTCTTCAAAAAACAAATAGATTTAATAATTTCTAATATATCTGGTAATTAGTCATTAGTATTAAATAAATAAATAATTTGTTTTTTTGCTTATTATATTTTGAACAAGCTATGTATTTTTTAATATATTTACTATTATAACAAATTACTTGGCCTTTTCAAATTGAATTTACTAGTAGATTTGTAGGTACTAATTTTATATTATAATGTATTGTATTAACCTATATATGTGCACTAATTTGGAAATAAAATAAAAAATATATTATAAGAACTTCTAAATTTATTTTATCACATAATATATTTTTTATTTTATTTCTAAGTTAGTGCATGCATACAGTTTAATACAATATATTATTATACAAAATTTATATCTATAAATCTATTAATAAATACATTTTGAAAAGGCCTACTATATTGTTACATTGCTTAAAGAAAACTAGTACTTTTACAGTATATATAATAATTATTAAATTTCTTTAAATCCATATTATTACATTATACAGTGATAGTTCAAATTATAACAATATAAATATATATATGGTTTCTCCATAAATATTGCACAATTTAAAATTATCACATCACACAATTGTCTTAGCATTATCAACTAAAAAATTTCATATGATCAATCAAAATTTAACAATCATCTAAAATTTTTAAAATTTTTTAAACTTCTAGTGAAGGTTTCTTAATAATTACTTAACCAAATTTGTAAATTTTTATTTTTTTTAATTCTATACTTTTGTAGAATAAAAATAAAAAAATTATTAAATTTGGTTTAATGGTTATTAAGAAATATTTTAGAAAATTAGAATACTTTAGACAAAGAACTGAAAATTGATAAAAATTTTCTTTTCTAAGCTTTAAGCAAAGATTTCTTAACAATCATCTATCCAAAATTCAATAAATTTATTTTAATTATAGAGTTTATAAAATTAAAATAAGAAAAAATTTATTGAATTTGTATAGGTAGTTGTCAAGAAATATTTATTAAAGTTAAAAAACATTTAGCTACAGCTTCTTTTTTAAAAATATCTAAAATTTGAACAAAGGTTATCCAACACCTATTTGGCCAAATTTAATTAAAATTTTTTTATTTTGATTTTATAAAAATATAGAATCAAAATAAAAAATTAATAGAATTTATCTGGTAGGTGTGCATTAATATGCATGATTTCAAATCATACATATTTTATTTTATTTAAATTTTAGATATGAATTTAGATAAGTAGACCATAATCTATAATGCTAAGTGAAATTAAGAAATGATTAGAAAATCCTAAAAAAAAAATAAATATAAAAGAGAAAAAAAGTTGGACAAAAATTTGAGCCATTATTTAATATTTTTTGAAAGAAAAATATAAAAAAATATATTATGCAATATTATGTGTATTAATATGCATGTTATTGTATATTATAATAAAAATGCATATTTTTTTCATTTATAACTGTGAACTAGTTTATAATTAAGTTTGAGAACTGTGAACTAGTTTATGATTGAGTTTGAGGACTGTAAACTAGTTCACGATTGAGTTTGAGAACTGTGAACTAGTTTATGATAGAGTTTAAAGACTATAAACTAGTTAATGATTAATTTTGAGAACTGTGAACTAGTTTATGATTGACTTTAAGGACTATAAACTAGTTCATGATTACTTTAAAAATTGCAAATCATAATGGGTTTCATAAGTGCACATAATTTCTTAATTATATATATAAATTTAAATTATACATATTTTATTCTATCTAAATTTTATTTATAAAAATTAATATATATAAATTTAGACCTAATTGAGCCAATATCTAATGTTATTTAAAGAGAAAATTAATATCAAAAAATTATATATATGATATTATGTGCATTAATATGCATAATATTGTACTATGATTGTAAAATGTATATTTTTTTTATTTCTAACCTTGAACTAGTTTATAATTGAGTTTGAGAACTGTAAACTAGTTCATGATTGAGTTTGAGAACTGTGAACTAGTTCATAATTGAGTTTGAGGATCATAAACTAGTTTACAATTAAGTTTAAGAACTGTGAACTAGTTCATGATTGAGTTTGAGAACTATAAACTAATTCACAATTGACTTTGAGAATTATGAACTAGTTTACAATTGAGTTTAAGGACCATGAACTATTTCATGATTAAGTTTGAAGACCATGAATTAGTTCACAATTGATTTTGAGAACTGTAAACTAGTAGTAACTTGAATAGTAATAGGTTTTATGCATGCATATAAATTCTTAATTATGCAGATAATTGTGAATATTTTAAGTTTAATTTTTATTTTTAAAAAATTTTATATTAAAAATTTTATATAAAAAAATTATAAAAAGCTTAAAAAATATAATAAAAATATAAAAAATTTTAGAAAATTTTAAAATATTATAATGTGAAATCCAAATATTTTAATATTTAACAAAATAAATGTTATAATATATAAAATAATTCAAGAGTATTTAAATTTATTAAAAATGTATAAGGTAAAAATATAAAAAATACTAAAGAAATATAAAAATATAAAATATAAAATAAAATATAAAATATAAATATAAAATAAGAAATATTAGAAGATGGTGATTCTAGTATAGTGGTTGGGTTATCATCCTTCAAGTGGCAGGTCTAAGGTTCAAATCTTACCTATGATGAAATTTGAAAAATATACTTGCATTACAGTAACTGTCTTCTGTCGATCAGTTGGTCTCATGTGACTGTAATCCAGGTACACCAAGTCAGGTTCTACCAACATTGAGAGCTTAGGGCATCTATGTAAAGTGTAACATTATATGTACATAGAGGAATAAATAACTGATATTGTATAAGACTTCAGTGCAAACCTATGATAAGACCATTGGACGTAGAAGACTAAAGAACCGAGGTGATAGAAACCTACTTGAAAATTCTTAAGTAAAGAGATAGCATGAACTTTCAACAATATCATTGGACTGGTTGAAGCCTACGAAACACCTTCATAGGAACTGAAGATTAAAACTGAATAGCAAATATGTGTAGAGAAGCACATAACCAACCAGACTGCCAGGTTTACTAGAGAAAAAAGATACAGAAGTTACTATACCAGGCCATCTGAATTAGTAGTCTAAAATGAGACTGATGGTTCTGAGTTGTGGCTAGTAGGAGATAATGGAGAAGATGCTGGAAAGATAGGTACTGGGGTTTTAGTAAACTTTATAAGAATAGAAATAGTGTGACTTAGTAGTTAAACAGATAACCTCTGTGACTGCAAGTATTAGGTAACTATAGCATGTTACATAAAACTAGGTCTATATATGTAGAACATAAAGGCTTTAGTAAGTTTTCTGTCGAGGATAAAGTAGTTCTAAGGATAATAATCAGCATTAGAAACTTAAATAAATGGCATCTTGAGATGTTCTCATAATACAAGAAGAACTGCATATGCAGAGGGTTTAAATAGGCAAGACTTCTAGTTGACTTGCAGGTATAGCAACTAGTATAGAACTTATATAGCAATGTGTAAGCTGACTACTTAAATTAGGCACCAAAAGTGCATGTGTGGCTAGTTGTAACCTCTAATGTAAGGTGAGCCTCTGGTGGCATGCTGTGTCCTAACATACTTGAATAAAAATATCACATTCCCAAGGCAGAGACTTTAATTTTAAAAAAAAAAAATAATAATAAAAATAAGAAATATTAATTTTTTAAGATTTCTTTTTGTGAAACATTATCATTTACATTTAAATATTTACCAGTTTGAGGCTCAGTACTAGTCTGAGTTTCAGTAAAAGTTTTGATGCCTCCAGGAGTATCTGCAAAAGCTTACAAATATTTTATTCTTTTAGAACCCTAAATAATAAATTAATCAAAAATTTTTATAATAAAATAAATTTAATATAATTATTTAATTTATTATATTATATTTACCCTTTCAGACATTTGCTAAGGTGTTTACCTTTTTCTTTTACCTGCTGACTATAATAAAATTAATAAAAGATAATACAATAATAAATAAAATAATTAATACTTATTTTATTAACCTTTTCTTATTTACTTGAGGTTGTTTCATTATTTGCAAATAGAGCAAAACCTTTTTATTCTCTAATCTTTTCTTTATTTTATTATATTTATATATTTAGAAATTATTTAAATTTTTATAAATTAATAATTTGTTATATTATCTTGAAATAATACAATTTACAAAAAATAATTTGCAATATTTTGAATATTATTTAAAACATATAAAAATATAAAAAATTATTTACAAGATTTTTTTTAAGCTGATTTTTAACTATTTCTTTAGATATTATTAAACATTCATAGTAAGAACTTAACATAATTTGACATATGCTAATAGCATATACAACTTTTATGTTTGATGCCATTTCTGAAGGCCAATGCTTACTCAAATTTTTTTGTATATATATCTCCTACATATTTTCTAGTGTATTAATTAATCTAAAAAGCTTTTTATAACACAATCTTGTTTTCAATGAAGCTTTCCAAGTTGCAACTTCTTAAGGTGATGAATTTATATTAATAGAATCTAACTGGTTTTTACTAAAAACTACAAATATTGCATCTTTTATATATGTTGTTAAGCCACTTCACACTGATCTGTGCTGTTTTAAAAGCTAAATTTATTATAACAAAATAAAATTATTTTTTAGTATTATAAAAACTTTATAAATATCTAAATTATTTGAATGTTATTAAACATATTGTATATTTGTGAAATATTAATAAATTTAGAAAATATATTAAAAATAAATAAAATTTTAATATATTTCAATTTAATTCAATTCTTTTGCAATATTTTGATTATATTTGTAATTATTCAAAATTAAAATTAAAGATATTTACTAACTCTGTGATGTTTTTAGTATAATATGTTTTCTATACTTTTTCTGTTATTGATTCATAGAATTCTGGATGCTTTTTAGACATCTATATTTCAGTTGCATCTATTAAATCATCTTTAAAAAGATAAATTGAATATTCTATTAATTTCTTTGCAATAACTTTAACTAATTGCTAATTATACAAGATAATATATATCATTAGTAATTTAAACAATTGCAACTTGTTTCTTTTGAATTATAAAAATTATAACTAATACTTTTATAAATTCATTTTCAGTTGATAAATTATATAATTTAGTTATTTTATTATCTAATTCGGTTAAATATCTTTCTATTCTATCAACCTTTTGAATAATTTTGTAAGTTGATCCATAATTTTTATAAGAAGATTTTCTGAATTTTATAAAGAAAAATTAAATTAAAACTTTTTAAAAAATTAAAAATAAAATAAAATAAATCAATTAATATTCTTAGAAATTTGAATACCTTTAGTAAGATGTGAAATTCTTTCAATGCTTTCAGGTAATCTTCTCACAGAACCTGCTGTTTTTCTTCTTTCTGAAGTAGTCAAAGCTTCACTTCTTTCTGAAGTTACACCTTTACTTACTTCAGATTGTGATGTTGAACTAGCAATTAATCTTGCAAAAATTTGTTTTGATTTTAATTATTTTTTGATGATTTTAGGCATTATTAAAAATATGTAAAATATTTCAAAATAATGTAATATAATTAAAAGTGTAATGTAAATTATAAAAAAAAAGAAATTAAAAATATTATGAAAAAAAAAATTGCAAATGTAAAAAAAAAAGTAATAATAAAAAGAAAAAAAAAAAAAAAAGTAATATGTAAGAAAAAAGAAAGAAAAATAAAAAAATGTGAATAAAAAACAAGTACTATATGAAGCTATTTAAAGTAGAAGAATTATAGAAAATGTTAAATGATATAAATATTTTTAATAAATAAAAAGATTGGATGAATTGAAATATAAAAAAAACTAGCAATAACAATGAAGGATTATAAAAAAATTACTCCTTCTTTTTATAATTTAAGAGCTTTAATTATTTTGAAACAATTTTAATATTCTTAATTAATTAAAATATTTAAGTGCATATTTTAATAATTATAATAATTCTAATGTATTCAAATATATTTACTTTTCATTAAAAATTTTTAAGGTATTCAAAAATCATTTCATTTTAATTTAACTTTTAATTATTTTAAATATATACCTTTGTAGTGTTTTTAATGTAAATTGCTTTAAATGTTTAGTAATTTAATTACATTACTAGTTTTAGAGAATTATAAAATACTTTAAAACAAATTAATTCATATTAAAAACAATAACTATTTATAGAATATTTATTCAATTATATGCATTTCTTACATTAAATATTGTTTTTATTAATAATTACTAATTTTAATTTATATTTTATATAATTAATTATTTAATATAAAGATTAAATAAAGCACAAAATAAAAAATTATAGCAATATCATCACAAATTTTTAAACTGCAATATTTTGAAAGAATTGAATTTAATGCAAATATTTTTAAAAGTATTTAAATAAGCATGATTCATAAAAATTTATTAAAAAAGCTTTGTAATAATGTAATAAAAATAAATATTTAACAAATTATTTTCATTATAATGATGATTTAATAATTTAATATGAATAAGTACTCAATATGATTGCACATATCAATACTATTAAATATTCACAACATTAGTTATTTTAAGTTTATTTGCAATATTTGAAAGTATTGCATTTGAGCTATCTTGTAAATAATTATATAAATTTGATTGATTAGTACTATTTTGGTCAAAAAATTTTGATTAATATATTTATTATCAAATTATTTTAAAATTATTTAAAATAAATTTGTAATATTGCATTACTTTCGAAATATTACAGATTATAAATTTGGTGATGATAGCATTAATTCAAGTCAAAATTCTTTAATAATTATATAGCTAAAAATTTACGTAATTAATTATTTTCATAAATAATTAAAATTTTTAGTATATATTAAAAATATGTTTTCCAAAAACTCTTTCTGCAGATTTTCATAACCAAAATCAGAACAGAAAGAAAATTATAGAAACCACAAAAGCTGGCAAGTAAAAGCATAGTTATCAACTAAGTAAAGTTAAAGCTTGTAAGAAATTAGATATAGTCAGTTAAAATAGTAAACCAAGTTGATAGCAATATAGTAGGCACTTTTGATATTTAGAAGAAATTTTATTCTTTTTTGAAAATTTTTGATGAAAAAAAGAAAAACACAGAAATCTTGTATTGCAGATCACATATGTGATGCGTAAAACAAGTTAGAGTAAACAGTAAACACAATAAAACAAATAAACAAATATGCAATCTTGCAAATAAACAAATAAACATAAATATAAATAATAAAGCACATATTAAGTATATATAGTAAAGAGATAGAAATTATGCAAAGAAGTGTGACACAAAAAGTTCAACCAGTATCTACAGAAATCAACTGGTACAAAAAATTAGAAAAGTATCATGATATGTTTAATAAATCTAACAGAATACAAAAAGAATTATTAAATAGTCATAAATCAAGAGTTTTAAAAAAGATGAAGAATTAGCCAAATTAGTTGGCACTGAAGCAGTATTAGTCTGTATGTTTAGAAACTTAATTGAAGTATATAATTACTGTGAGTATATACAAGTAAGAGACAATGAGAAACCAAAAAAAAATAGTGTAGAGCAATTAAATAAAAACAAAATAAATAAAGAAATTTTGCTAAAGCAAGAGTATAGATGTATGGATTATGGTATGCTAAAAAAACAAGCAGAGAAGAGTTCAACAAAGAAAAATAAAGAAGAAAAAGAAAGTAAGATAGAAGAAAATGATCAACAAAAAAACATAGCGAGTGATATAAAAATAAGTGAGAAGTATACAACAGACAAAAAAGAAGTTAATTATGAAAAAGAAAGAAAACTTGAAGTAATTATAGACAGTGAACAAATGCAGAAAGAACAAACAAAAGAACAAAGTCATTTAGATAAGATAATAAAAATGCATGAAGATAGCAAGTTAGAAGATAATATCTATACAATGTGGAACATTCCAGTAGAAGTAAGACCAGCATATGTAAGAAAATGTCTTCAGTTTTATAGTAGAATTAGGTTTATTCAATGAAAAAGTTGTGGTAATAGTAAAGTAGCAATATTTGCTGTTGAGTTTAGAAATGAGAACAGAAAAGCAATACTTGATCAGACATGGTTAGTGCATTTTGAAAAAAGTAAAACATGCAGAGTTACTCTAGGTACTTTTGTGAGAGAAATTTTAGAAAGTAGAGCTTTGCATAAGACAATAATTAAAAATATTCCAACAATAGCAATAGAGATACTATTATTAAGACAACTAAAAACAGTAAAGGCAAAAGCAGTCTATATTTCAGTAAACAGAAATAAAAATCAATAAAAAACTATATTAGTTTACTTTGAAACAGAAGAGAACTTAAAAATGGCTACCAATAAGGAGCTATACTATTACAACATGAGGCTAGAGTAGTGCAATAGAAGAGCATTTAAGAACTGTAAAACCAAAAGAGAAGAGAACAAAAATGTAAAAGAATACTGTGTAAATAGAAGTTTACAGTATGCAAGATATACAAAAAATCAAGAAATCACAGAGAAAGAAGAGAGTAATAAAGAGAACCAGCAGAGAAGAGATAAGCAAGTTAGTTAGAAGTATAATGATAATATACAGACAAAAGCAGTTTATATGAAAGAGTCAAAAAACAAGCTACAAGATGTTCTTAGCAGAATATTAAAAAGACTAGATGATATTAAAGAAAGACAATTAAAGAGCTTGCTTCCAAATTACTTTTAAAAGTTGCCATAAGCATTCTTTAAGAGAAAGCAACTACTTTGTCAAATGTAGAAGTAGAGAGCATTAGTAAGAAGTTCATGCATAGTGTAAGGAGACATGGCAAAGGTGGAAATAGTATAACAAGCATTAAGATAGCATGTCACAACATAAATAGAATTAAGTATAACAAAATCAAGCTAAGAATAATAGTTGAGTAGGCAAAAGAAGAAGAAGTTGATATTCTGGGATTAGTAGAAACAAATAGTAGTAGTAAAGAACTAAAATACAGTTTGAAGGACAATTGCTACAAAGGTTTTTGGTCACAAAGTAAAAGTACAAAGAAGAAAGGATCAGGTGTTGAAATATTAGTAAGTCAAAAATGGGAAAAACATATAAGAGAAATATATAGATTTGAGGAATATTTAATTAAAGCAAAGTTCTACTTTAAGCAAATAGAAATAGTAATAGTAGTTGTATATATTCCTTCAAGTGACAAAGAAAGAACAAGAAAATTGCAACAAAGAATAATAAATATGTATATGAAGAGAGCAAACTACATGCAGTTCATAGTGATGGGTGACTTTAATCACATGGTAAACAGCAAATTAAATAAGATAAGTAGTAGTGAAAATAATTGTAGCAAATCACTGTTACTACACAAATGGCTAATAAGACAGGAGTTTGGTAATACATACAAAATTTGCAACTCAGAATTAAGAGGTTATATATGAACAGGACAAGACATACAAACAAGAATTGACCAAATATGGGTTTTAGAAGATTTACAACCAGGATTAGAACAGACAGAAATAACTGACACAGAATTTATAACATTAAGTGATCATAACATTGTTAGTGTAATGTTAATGTTCAAATACTTAATTCAAACACATAGTATAGCAAAAATAAAGAAAAAAGAATTAACAAGAACAATTTATCTGTATAATAAGGTGACAAAAGAAAACTGGGAAAATTATCAAATAGATCTTGAAGTTACTTATTGAAGAATAGAAGGCTCAAAATATTTGAAGAAGTTGGATATAGCAGCAATATAGACAAAGTATAGGATATAATATTCTGTGCAATAAAAGATGCAGCAAATAGAAACATATCAAAAAAGAAGAACATTCAAAGAAATAGTAATATTGGAAGAAAGAAGAAAGCAACAACAATGTATAAAAAAATAGTAGCATTCAGTAAGCTACTTCAGAAGACTAAAAAGTTGGTTAAGAGAGAAGGAATAAAACTAAATTTAGAGAAAGTCAACATAGAGGTAGATAAAATAAACATAAAATATAGTCTAAAAATAGGTTACATAAAAGAAGGCAAAACAGCAGACCTTGAAGGAGAAACAAAAAATAAAACAGCATCAGGCACATTAAATATTGAATACAAACTTATTAAGAATGCAAGTAATAAAACACAAAAAGTCTTTCGAAAAGTTGCAGATACATGTTTGAGGCTAGAAAGGATATCACACAAGTAGAAGCTAGTGCAAATATATCTAACCCAAAGAGTGAAGAGTGGTATTATAAGCTTTATAATGTTAGGCCAATTGCACTATTAGAAACATTTAGAAAATACTTAATCAAGGTAGTAGCAAAAAGAATGTCTAGTATTATAAAAGAAAAAGAGATACTCAAGAGCCCAAACTTTGCTGATCTACCTGGAAACTCAACAGAAGAAGCAATTCATATTATAAAAATGATAAGAGAAGATGCAAAAAAAAATAATAAAGAGTTGTGGTTGCTGATGCAAGACATGAAGAAAGCATATGATTTAGTATTAATGAAGTTACTTCAGCTAGCATTACAGAGAATTAAGTTGCTAATTGAAATAGTAAGATTTATTATAGAGTTATATAGTAGAAGAAAAGTTAGCATTATAACAGAGTTTGGGTTAACAAGGATATTTGTTGCTGGAGATGGAATTGAGCAAGGAAAGACAATTTCACTACTAGTCTGGAGAATATTTTACGACTCTTTATTAAGAAGAATTCAAGATGATCAGTGACTAGGATATAAAATTGAAGTATATAAGGTGCTAGATTTGCAAATGAACAGAGTTAAAATTAGAAAGGCAAAACAAGCTGCAGTAGCATATGCTGATAATACAACTTGGAAAGCAAGAGTAGAGAAAAGATGCAGAAAATCATTCAGATTTTACAAAGATTCTTTAGATTCAATAACATTCAAATTAATAGTTTTAAGTCAAAGCTGTTGGTAGCTAACTCAGATGCAGAAAAAGAGAAGAAGACTGTTATAATAAACAATTTTCAGCTACAGGTTGAAGACAAACATATATTAACAAGAATGCTAGGGATGTAGTTAAATATAGAAGCGAATGAAAGCTTAGTTGTCAAAAAGATAAGAAGAATTATACAACATTTTATATGAAGCATATGATTCAAGAAGTTAACTATTAGTCAGTTAATATACATTAATAATATATGCATAATACCAAAATTGACATACATATTGCAAACTACAAAAGCATCTAAAGGACAGCTAACCAGCATATATCAACCAATAATTAGATTGATCAAGAACAAAGTAGGGCTGTTATCGACTACAGAAAATAGTACAATTACATATCAAGGTTTAGAAAGGTGTAGAATATTAAATCAAGAAATATTTAATAATCATTTAGTATCATTGCAAAGGAGACTAAATGAGCTAGATCAAATTGGTGAAATGACAAGAATACGAATAGAGCAGGGCTTTGCTCTAGCAAGAATGATATTAGAAGAAATAGATGCAACTTTGTTAAGTAACTTAAAGCAAATTTGGAAAAATAACTTGGCATGTCTAATTATACTTAAAGCAAATGAAGTAGAAGTAATAGTAAAGAAAGAAGAAGGTTTTTGGCAGATTTATTATACAGGTAAAACTGTATATAGTCGATAGAGAAAAAAACATTCAAAGTGACATGCAGAAGTTTAATGAAGTATAGAGTATTTTTTATATAACAGTTAATCGATCAAAAAGGCAAAAAAATGATTACATGAAAGAAGTTTAGAGCTTTAAAAACAAGTACACAAAGAGGATGAAAAGCAAAGTGGTTTGCAGAAATTGAACAGAAAATAATAAGCAATTAAGGTGACAGAACAGTTCGAGCAGAATTTCAAATACAAGGCACAAACACTATAGCAATGAGATTGATATATAAAAAGTTTTCACAAAATAAAAAAAGGCATGAATAGGTACTAGTAAACAAGGAGAATATAAATTCGATGATAGGCAGAGTAGTTAAGAAAAGAAGGAAAGATGTACTCATAAATTACTAAAGTACATTATAGATTGAGGATAGAAATCATTTAATGCTTGTAGAATGTATAAAGTGCAATTTAGATAATAGAAATAATGCTAGTAGTTGTTAATATTAGGTCAAGAAAAAAGAAATAGCAGACATGCTGCCAGGAATTAGGCAAAAAAACAAACAGAAAATTCCAGTTTTGTTAAAAGAGTTAAATGAATACAAGAAGACTAATACAAAAAGAGAAAGCAATAATGAAGAAAGAGTTGTAAATAAAGAAATAAGTATATATACACATGAGCTTAGTCTGTTAAAGATACAAGGTTTTGCTAGTAGCCTTGAAGCCTTGCTACTAGAGCAATTAGAGAGTAATATAAAAATAAACCATACAAGTTTTAGCTTTTATACAGATAGGTCATTAGTAAGAGAGGAAAAGGATTGTAAAATAGGTGCAAGCTGAATACAAGTTAGCAAAAATGAGAGTAGATTTATAATAGAAGGGAAAATTAGAATAGTAAATTGGTTATTATTGACAAAAGCAGAGTTAGCTGCAGTGTGGATGGTAGTATTAGTGATAGCATGTAATAGTAAAGTAATTATTAAATTAGATAGTGCAGCAGTAATTGCAAGCTTGAAAAAAGATGAACCATTATATAATGTGAGAGTATGGAGTAAAAATAAGAATTTTAGATTAATCATAAAGATTAAAGATATATGCAAGTCAAAGAATATTAGGCTATTATTAGTTAAAGTTAAAGCATATAGTGGAATAGTATAGAATAAAAGAACTAATAAGTTTGCAAAAGAGGGTACACAGCTTAACAAGATCACTGACTTGAAGCTTGAAAGAATTTAAAATTTCCATACACATTATTTTGAAAAGAAACAGTAGTAGAAATACCAACAAGAAAGTTTGTTAAAACATTAACAAATATAATGAATGGTGCAGAGTGGTGTTGCTCAAGTGCAATAAAAAAACTAGAACCAGATGCAGAAGCATAACATGATTAGAGACAGCTGTGAAAGGAAAACAGAACTTTAATAGAAAACAAGTGCAAATCTTTAAAGAAGAGCAAGAAAATCATATTCAGAATTAAGTATATCTCAGATAGTTTGCCAGTGTTTGAGGTATTAAAGAAGAAAGTACCAAACTTGTATGATTCAGACATATGCAAAGAATGCAAAACAGAAAAAGAATCGTCAAGGCACTTATTCAGTTGTGAGGAATACAAAAGTTATTGGAACAATATTGAAGAGTTAATATGTTGGTTAGTATGAAAAAAGTTGGACAAGTTAGACAAGAACAAGCTTACAAAAATTAATCTGAAAAGAATATTAGTTGGTAAAATAAAAATAGATAAAATTAAATATAGAATGTCATGCATATGTGGTTTAGCAGTTAAGAATATATTTAAGAAGCTGTATGCTAAACAAGTTTCATGTAAAGATGTGAAGCAGAATATCAGATTATATATTAAGGTTGTAGAAGAGATGTTTAGAGATAAAATTTGGTAGTGAAGGTGTAGAACAGTAGTTAGCTGGAAGGAAGAAAATAAAATAACAATGAAATTAAAACAAAAAAGAGGCAAGACAGTAGTAAATAAAGAATGTAGTACAAAGAAAGTTAAAAGTAAAGAAGTAGCAAAAAATAAGATCAAATTAGAGAAAAACAAAGAAAGAGAGACTGAGTACAGGTAGTTGTTTATGAAAGATGTTAATGAAATAATATAGAATAGAAATAGTCCATTCTGGTTCAGTTTTTGACAGAGCTGACAATGTTTCCTAATCTAGGAATAGGTTGGTGCAACAAGTCACATTTAAGTGCAGTTTATGTATTTGAATGATGTCAGGCTTGCAACTGCAAAGGTGAATTACTAGAAATAGATAATGTTTCAATTAGTAAAATTTTGTATTAAAGTTCTGACATGACTATTAAAGAATAAATAAAAAAAAAATTATATTTTGAAATTATTCAATTAATATCAATTATTCTAAAGAATTATCATTTTGACCTTGGCTAAGAAAAATAATCAGATTAAATTCAAATAAATTTATTTTACAAATTATATTTTATTTTGTAAAATAATTAAATATTTTATTAAAACTCTAATGTTTTTAAATTTTATATTGATATATTTCTAAATACTTTGCATTTTGCTAAGTTTATAAAATTTCATTGAACATTTTGAAAGTTTTTGTATTTTGCAAAATATATTTAGAATATTTTGCAATATTTTGAAATATTTGTATAGTACAAAAATTTCAAAATATATTTCATAATTTTTCTAAAGATTTTGCATTGCACAAAAATTTTGAAATATATTTCACAATATTTCAAAAGATTTTGCACAGTGCAAAAATTACTAAATTTATTTCACAATATTTTGAAATTATTGTACTGTACAAAATCTTTCAAAATATTTTACATCTATAATTTTGCTGATGTGATATGGCTTTAAATAGTTAAACAAGCAGTCTATCTCTAACTAAAAAAGTGTAGCAAATTGCATTTAAGTACCATTAGGGTGGCCAAGTAATACTAGACTTAGATATTGGAAAATTTTATGTAATTGTATAGGTATATAGTTTTAAAAATCTTAATAAAATACTAATGTAACTGCTTAAGGTTAATATATATATATATATATATATATATTTAAAATTAATAAAATTAGAGTTTAGTAACCTAGTGAAGTGGTTAGGTTGTCAACCTTCCAAGTGGTAGGTTGGGTGTTCAAATCTCATTGATAGCAAAAATTTGAATAATCACCTATATAATATTTGTATTATAGCAACTGTTACTAATAATTGAATTAGAATACCTATAATAATGAGCATATCAGCATGATTGGCAGTTCATGAAACATTTATGTAAGTTACATAACACTGTTTTTTGGGACAAGGTCTGTAGTTATATAAAGAAATGCAAACTGACAATTAGGCAGTACAAACACTAGATAAGTTCTTGTAATTATGTAAATTTATTGAAATTAAATAACAAAAAGTCAATTTAGAAAAATCCGAATAAAAAGATAACTAGATCTTTGATAGTACTACTGTAAAAGCTAGCTCAAAAAAATAAATATTCAGGTCTTAGTAACCAGATAGGCAAGAATTTTCAGGTTGGGATTCTTAAAGATATCACCAATCAGGCTATTGGAATAAACTAAAGAAAAAAATATTGGGCTGATCTAATATACTGATAGACTGGTTATAGTTCTACACAGGCTATTTGAATTAGAAGTTTGATAAAATTCAGAAGTATACTAAGGTATTATGATTATGCTGTAAAGTAGATGCTAGAGTCTAAATGAACTCTACAAGGGCATAGTAGTTTAATAGTTAAGCCCTGACCACAAGTGTTGGTTCTGTCATAGCAATACTTAGATCAGTTGTAAAAATATATACAGAAGGCTCTGGGGGGTTTATTTTGAAGATAAATTAGTCCTAAGGTTAAGACAATAATCTAGGCATCTGGGTATAACTCAGTGAGTTAACACAGATTACAGGTTCAAAGGGTTTAAAGTAGAATATCCAAGCAGGAGTATTAGATACAACAATTGGTAAAAAACCTTTGAGTAGACTTCTTAAATAGGTAATATAGAAAAGTTACATATATAGCTGATTGTACATTCTTCTGTAGTAGTTTATTAACCACAATATCAATAAGTAATTAATAAAAATTAAAAAACCAAAAAGATTATTTTAACATCAAAAAAAAAAAAATTAATAAAATTTATTTTTTTATTTTTTATTATAAAATTTAAAAAATTTGTAGCTAATTTTTTTTTTTTTTAACATAAAATGGCATACTTTATTTAATAAATTATAATGCATTCTTATTAAACTAATTATTACTATTTATTTATAGTTAGATTCAAGGATCTAGTTATTTTGGTCTTTGTCTTGCTTTTAAACATTTTATCTAAAACTTTAAGACTTTTAATAATCTTGGCCTTTGTAATGTTCTTTATAGCTCTTTTGAAATAATGTTGTTCTTCTATTTAGTTTAAGTATATCATAATTATATTTTATATATTATTGTAATATGAAGCCAAAGTGCTGACTTTCTTTTCTCTAAACCTTTTATATTTGAGGCATTTAGAATTTCTTTTATTGACTAAAAATGGTTTTTTTTTGGTTTTGTTTGAAAAAAGGTATACACTTCTTTTTAGAAAATTTAACTAATTTAACAGTTAATAACAAAATGGCTTAGGGTTTGTTTTTAATTTATATAATTTAAATAGTTTTCATTAATTTCTTTGTTAATATGCATAAGATAATATTCTAGTGATAATGCATTGTTTTGAAGTCTTCAGAAAATTTTTTTTTTTTATTAAATAATCCTTTGCACTAAAATTAGTTAAAAGCTTTTTTATAATTTTTTAGTAAACATGATGAGATTTTTGTCATAGTAGGTTTAATTGAATTTTGTTTTAAGAATTCAGTAGCTTTTTGTACTAAAAATTGGTTCCTAGATATATTATAAACTTTTAAATGTAACATATTCTATAGCCAATTACTGGTTGCAAGAATGAATTCTTTAAGTCTCTTTCATGCAGTTAGATATGGTTTCCAATGATCAGGCTATTCTTTAAGTCTTATTGTTATTTTGGTAAGAGCTGTTATTGTGATTGAATTTATTTTGGTCTGAAAACTTTAAAAAATAAATGATCTTTTAATTTTGGCTCATAGACTATTTGCTAAGAGAAGGTTTAATCAAATTGAGATAAGTCTAAAGTCTAAGATGTCTTTAAGAACCAAAGCATCAAGACTTCTTCTGTTGTAATTCAGTTGAAATGCTGAATATCTTGATAGTAGCTTAGACTTGTTTTTAATTTAGCCAGATATGAACATATTAATTCTATCTAGTTGTTTTCTACTAAGTAGCAGTGAGTATGCCATATACCAAATTTTTGAAATAAGAAGAGATTTGAATAGCAGAATCTTTTTTTTAAATAACAAGTTTCTTGTTAAGATCTTTTCTATTTTATTTTTAATGTTTTAAGTTATTCTTTCTCAGACTTGTTTTAGTAAAACACCTTTAGTATTTACTTCAAATCTAAGGATTCTTAACTAACTGTTTTTATTCATAATCTTAAAAAGATTTTAGTTTAGAAGGCTAGTCATCTTGGCTATAGCTATTATCAGTATTAGAACTGATTTCTTAAGGTTAATTCTGGCATTAGCTGCTGTTTTAAATTTCTGAAGTGTTAGCAAGAGCCTTTTCTAATCTGACTATGAACTGATTTCTACTGTTAAGTTATCTGCATATGCAGCTGTTTTAAAATAGTTTCTTGCAATTTGTATGCCAACTAACTTTTTTTGAATTTTTAAGATTAAAGAGTTTAGAGCTATAATATAAAAGAGAAGTAAAAGAGGGTTATCTTGTTGTATACTACTTTCTACTATTATTGTCTCTAATCTAAAGTCTGCATCTGAGATATGTGCTGTCTGTAAGCCAAAAAAAGATCTGATGATTCTTGTAAATTTGTCATCAAACTCTATATTTTTTAGTACTTAAAAAATAAAGCTATAACTAATTTTATTGAAGGTCTTTTGTTAGTTTAGTAGGAGAATCTAATGAGAAAGATTTGATTATTTTAGTTTCTTAATATGGTAATAATGTTAAGTGCTATATCAATAATAGATCTTTTTTTTATAAAAGCTTGTTAGACTGGATCAATCATCTTTTTACAAATTAAATTAATTCTGTTAGCCAAGATTTTCATAAATATTTTATTGTTGCAGTTTGTTAGCAAAATTGGTCTTTAGTTGTTTAGATTAGAAAGATTATTAGACCTTTTGGAAATTAAGATAATGATGCTTTTAGTCTATAATCTAAGGACTGTGCCAGTTCTTAGACAGTAGTTAAACAAGTTAACAATTACTGAAAGAACTTCATCTTTGATTTCTTTATAGAATTTATAGTTTAAACTATCTGATCCTAGTGTTTTATTGTTTGAAAGTTGGCTAATTATAGCATTTACTTCTTCTGCTAAGATACCTTTAGTCAAACCTTTATTATGCAGCATTGATACTGATAGTAGGCTCTGCATAAAAAAGTTTATCACTTTTTTGTCTACCTCTTTAGCTTTGTAAATCTTCTGATAAGCTTCTTTGATATAGTATTCCTTAATCTGTAAGCTTTTCCAGGCAAATTTGTCTAGAAAATTGTTAAAAATATGCTTATGATCTACATTTTTTAAATTTTAAAATATTTAAATAAA
>CAJVQA010002230.1:0-22595 GCA_910591915.1 Cetraspora pellucida
GGCTAGTTGTAACCTCCAATGTAAGGTGAGCCCTTGGTGGCATGCCATGTCCTAATATACTTGAATAAAAACATCACCACTCCCAAGATAGGGACTTTAACATAAAAAAAAAAAAAAATTAATTACATTATATATAAAGTCAAATCACATTCAAAAAATACTTTATACAATATAACTGATTCTCTAGCCAAACAAGATGCCAACAAAACTAAACTAAAATTCAATCTTGACCACTTCTATCTACCTACTTTCTTTTTTTGGAAAGAAATTCCAATTACATACAAACTATATAAATTTTGCAAAAATCTAATCTTAATTCAAATATTTAACAAACTCCTTTAACTCAAACCATTATATAACCTTTTTACTATAAATATTCTATTATTAACTGAAATTATTAACTCTTAAAACTTTAATCTTAAACTATATTCTATCAAAAATAAAATACTTCTCAATAATCTACTAACAATATTAAATCTAAATATCTGTTACCTTTTCCTTTATTTAACTCCAAATTGTTTATATTGTAATTAATATAAAAGTATTAAACATTTATTTTAATACTCACTTCATTCCACAATCCACAAAACACTCTTACAAATGAAATCTCAAATGTCTTAAATTCTTTAAATATTATAGAAACTCACTCAATACAATAATACAAATATTTATTATATAAAATACTTTTCTTATTCTCAATATATATAACATAATACTTTTATTCATTCAGAATACAATAATTCTTAACTAATACAATTAACTTTAGCTTATTCTGAAAAAATTAACTAACAATTTTCTTATCTCCTTATCTAACTCATTACTTATCTGGTTCATCTCTACTATCTGGCAAACTCATAATACTAAACAATATGAATAGAAATCATTACAAGAAATTAAAACCTCTACTAAAAGAAAAAACAACATTAGATTACTTACTTTTTAACTTTCAAACTCAAACAATATCACTTTTACTTTTAACTCTGATATAAATCTCTTTATTTTTAAAACTTTTTCTCAAAACTTCATTATACATATCTGCTTTTATTAATTAAAATAATCTTAAGAGTCTCTTTTATCTCTTTTGTGGTTAAGTTTATACTAATTAACTTAACTAATAACAGAAAACTAAAGGATATTACACTAGATATTGTAGTATAACAACAATAGTATAGCTTAGAAATAATATTTTAGTTATATATTCATATTCAATTAATATATTCATATATTCATATTTTTCTACTTAATATTATATTAATAAAAAAAATTAAAAAAATAAGAATAAAATAATAATAATAAAATAATAATTTATTTTATAACAATAGGTTTATATTAAAACTTTTGCAAATCTAGGTAAGTTTTAACTACTTTAATAGGTTTAGATTGCAAATAAATTAGATAAATTAAATAAATTAGATAATAATTTCATCTATAGTCTGAGTCTCATTATTATAAAAAAATTGTAAATTGACTTTGACCTATATCAACTTATGTAGTTGATTATAACAAATTATTAATAAAGATAAAGGCAAAATCTTACTTTAATACCAAAAAAAAAAATTTAAAACTTTTGCAATATTAATAAACATTTTTTTATATTTGTATAATATTACACTTTATATAAATATTTCAAAATTTTAATTTTTAGTATAACCAAAATTACAAATACTTAATTTAACTAATTAACAAAAAACAGTTGCTATAATACAAGTTATATATTTTTAAAAATTATTACTAATAAAAAATAAAATTCAAACTAAACCTGCAGCTTAAAAAATTTTATCTTTTTTAAATTTTTTTTAAAATACTATTATATTGCTAATTTTTACTTTAGGTAATATTACCTAGTTGTATAAAAACCAATCAGATTACTGAATCTTGTATAAACAAAACAAAGTAAAAAAAAGAAAAACAAAATTTCAAATAATTCAAGATTTTATTATAAAAACCATGCTTCAACTTCTAAGCAAACCTTTTCAATATCAAATTTATATATATTTAAACTTTTTTAATCTAACCTAAAGTTAATTCTAACTCCTAACATTAAATTATATTAAAATAACAAAAAAAAACAGTACATTATTCTTAGATAAGGTAATATCAATTTTTTGAAACCAATATATTAAAATTTTAATAAAGGCAGAACTGCTGAAAGAAAAAAAAAATAAATGATATGAATGTCCATATTGTATATATGAAATTGAATCGGACTTATAATCGTCAGGCAACTATATATACAATAACTATAAAATATATATATCAAAGAGACTAAATTAATATCAATAATTTTTCGAGTCACTAACTTGAAATTAGATAAAATCACAAATAGCACTGTAATTTTTTGTGTAAAAATTGGTTCAGGTCTCTATAAGGATCATAATCGCAAAAGAGTTACGGATTTAGGTAATTTGGTCCTTACTATTGACTAGTGTTAGGCAACCGGTTTATAGTTTTTTTAGCTAATAAATGTTACTAAAGCTTTACCAATAAGAACTTTGATTTTTTTTTTTTTTGTATCTATTGGAAGAGTTCACTTTAATTTGTACTGGATTAACGCAATATCTCTCATATTAAATAAGATGGGATTTAAACATTGGTAAAGTTGGAAATGAACGAATTTTTATATCAAAAGAACCTTTTTGTTTTATTTAATAATTTTATACATCATGATCTGGTAAAATCATGGATTAATCAACAGTAATTGATTTTTACAAAGGGTTTTACTTTTCTATCGGGCACTTCTATTCGAATTTCGAAAAAAAAGTTGAAGGATTTATTATTTACCAATCAAATTTATTTTCGATGTCAATTTTATAATTAGTTTTCACATACTGTGGACATATTCGATATAACCATTAACCATTAGACCTACTGTAACATATCACTTTATTCAGTATATCCTACTTAGTCGTCGAATCTTTCTTAAATTCTTAAATTGAAAATAAAAATGAAATTTTAATAATTTATAGCATTGATTAACAAATTTAATTGGTTTTTGAATTTTACACTATTAACTGAGAACGGACATCTATTTATATTTTGGTTATTATCCCAAATGAATTAGAAATCCCAAACCCAAACTATGTAGCAATGTCATAATTCAAAAAAAAGGGGTTGATCGCAACCCTAGTGCGAACAATTTCCCTTACATCCTGATATTGCTTGGTGGTCTCAACCCAGTAACCCCTGATGCTGCTTGACTGCCAGGAGTTGTAGGTTTTAAAGGGGTAGTTCTAGTATAAGTAAGTTTACTTATGCCAGATGGAGGAGTAATCATTGATGTTCGGTTGCTTGACTTTGATGAAATTCTAGTTGGAGAAGTAATTACTGATGCAGGAGGTATTGGAGAAGTTCCTCTACCAGGTGAAGAACCATATGAAACGGAACTTGTTAAGGAAGTAAGAGAATCAGTCTCTGAAGCATTTGTAGGAGATTCTGGAGGAGTAAATATAATGTAATCGTCGTATGAGGATAGACTATCAGAACTCTGACGACTACCAATACGAGTAATTGTAGAACTTCTTAAGCCAGATGGTGATCTAATACCAGAAGGGGCATTTGGACCAAAGGCGGAATAATTATCGTTTGAAGATTGATCATTAACAATATGAGATTGTGGTCTAATTTTTTTTATAGAATTTTGTTTAGGGGTTTCAGCGGTATTTCCACCAAACGACCGCACAGAAGTTGCAGAACCTGGGGACTTTATCATACTAGTTCTATGAGTCGTCCGTGACAAACCAGATGAATTAGACGAAGAGGGAGATTGTAATTGTGAAACAGGACGTGCTATAGATACATTCTTTTCCGTATTATTATTACGAACACGATTCGGAATGCCCGAATTTACATTTGAAATTTTAGGAGAGGCAATATTGAGTAGTTGTAGGTTAGTAAGTATATTATTGTTTGTGTTTGTAGATAGATGAAATATGTGTTTGGTATATTTTGTTAAGAGGTTTGATAATTATTGAAGTTGGTTTTGTAAAGGAAAGCAAATTTGTAATAAGTATTTAATTAATAATAAGAGAATAATATTAAACAATCAAGATATTTGTATAGATAGGAGTTTTTTGTATTAAATTATATATGTGAATTAAGAAAGTTTGCTAATAATTTTTTCAAGTATGGGTTTAGTTGATTCTTTTTCATCTAAGAAAATACCTAAGTATCTAATTAATTCATTTGATTTGTGAAATGTAATTGGTTGGTTATTAAAGTTTAAAGGATTTATATCTTAAGTAGTGCTAAAAAATGCTTTTCTGTTAGATAAAATATGAATAAGATCTGATTTAGATGAGTTAACTTTTATGTTATTTAGTTGGTAAAGTTCTGGTATGTTGTCTAGAATATTTTGAAGATTATTTTTGAATTCACTGTGCCATACTATATTATTTATAAAGACAAGAAGTAGTATTAATATAGTAGTTGATGTTGTTAAAAAGATTGTTTTTAGAGGAGATTGTGATAAGATTTTAGAAGTTTGAAGCTATATTTTGAGTTTATATAGCTAAGAATATTTTTCAAAGTAGTAAAAAATAGGTTTCTCGACCTCATCTTAAAAAAAAAAAAAAAAAAAAAAAAAAAAAAATAGGTTTCTCTTTGTTCTGTGCCTAAGTGTAGGATGATTAGGTCAGTAAGACTATAAGCAATAATTGCTCTAGCTTTTCTGTCCTGATAGAAAAATTCAATAAAGTTTTAGACTAGTTTAAAGAATATCAATATATTTGCAAACATCTAGTAAATGTTGAATGTTGATTTTGTCAAAGGCTTTAGACATGTCTTAGAAGAGTATTTATGTCTCTTTGTTGGTAGTTTTGTAATGTTTAATTGTATTTAGTAATATTTGTATAAGAATGTGAGTTAAACTGTTCTTAGTTGTTGTAAAGTTTAGATTACTTAATAGATGATGTTAAGTAATAATTTGATCAAAACAGGTTGTAAAGATTTTAGTAAGGCATTTTTTTATAAGTTTGATTAGTGAAATAGGTTTAACTTGATCTAAAGTAAAATCCCATAGAGATTTTTTTGAAATTAGAAAAATATTAAATGTTTTTTATAGTGTTTGATTTTGTTATAATATGAGACATTTTGATAAGAAAAGTCAAATAATATTTTGGCCTTTGAAGTTTAGATAATTTAAATATTTGTAATTAGTTTAGAAAAATCAGCAGCTTTTTAGTTAGAAAGGTCATGTATAACTTTGTTCCACTCTTTAAGAGTAATTTCTAAAAAAAGATTAACAAAATAAGATTCATTTTCTGAATAGAATTTGTATAGTTTATAATATTTTGTATTTTCTTAAATTGGTGAGTATGGTAGTTTTTGGAAATAGTCTTGAAAATAGGATTGTAAAGCTTGTTTAATTTCAGTTGGTTGAATAGTAAGTATATTGTTAGAAAGGAGTTGATCTAAGTTTATACTACTATTGTGTTTTTTTAAGACATTTTGAAAGAATATTTTAGAGTTTTAATAAAAGTTGTTGTTTCTTTCTTCAAGTTTGTTTTGAATTTCTTTTATTGTGTTTTCTTATTTTTCTTTAAGGATTTGAGTTTTAAGTATTTTGATTTCAGTGATAAGGAGTATTGAAAGTAAAGTAAGAATAAGGTTATTATTAGTTAATATTAAGTAGAAAAATGGTAGTAAGGTGTTTTGTGAATATTTACTAAAATATAAGTTGTATGTTTGTAGAAAGTTAGATCTATTAAGAGTTGTATAATGGTGTAAAGAAGAGTTGTTGTTGTTTATTTTGATATAGGTTGATTTTAACTTTTTTAAATAAAATATGTTTTTGAACTGCTTTAGTTAAAGCTTTGTTAATTTGATTCTATATATTGTTAAGTTCTGAGTTTTGAGTAATATTAGTAATAGTTAAAGATTTTGTTCTATATGGGTTTGGTAATTTTTTATTTGTTCATTGATAGTTAACTTCTATTGATATTTGGTTCTTATTTTAAGTAGTTGTAGATTTATTTTAGATAGGTTGATAGTAAGTTCTAAAGATACTATTAAGTGATCAGTTAGGGTAAATAAGTTAGATAGGATATCAGCATAGTCTAAAAATGTAATATAGATGTTAGTTCATTCTACTACTACTTTTGTTATATATAAAAGTGAATATTAAAGTTAAAGAAAAAAAGAGTTTGTATATATTATAAAATTGAAGAGATTTGAAAAGTTTTAGAAGAGAATGTTTTAATATATTGGAGTTTTTGGTGATAGTTTATTGAGTTTAGGATTAAGATAATAATATAGGCTGATACTAAATATTTGGGCTAACTTGGCTAGCAAAAAATCTTGGGCAGGTCAACCAGGCTAACTTTTTACAAAAATTTTTTTTTAACTAATTAGATTGCAAGAATAGCTATAAAGCTATGTTTTACAAAAATTTTACATTTTTAAAATTGAAATATTATTTATTTATTATATATTCTTTTTTCAACCTTGCTTTACAAATACTCTTTTTATCAGAAATATTGCATAAGTAATAAATTTAATACATATATATATTTAAACTTTGAAATTAATACATCGCTATGATTTATAAACTAGAATATTATTAGATAATAGTTATAAATAGTTGATATATAAAAAATATAAAACTTAATCTTTTATTTAATTTATTTTTTATTAATAAGCCTAATGTTTTTTTTCAGTATAATATTTTCAAGCTTTATTCTAAGTCAAAATAAACATTGAAAAGATCAAAATTAGTTTTTAAAACCAATATATCATGCATCATAATTGAATCTAACTGGTTTTACTTTATTGTTAAAATGTTGGCTATATTAGAAAACAATTATTCAGAAGGTACTAAAGTTGCTAGAAAGGCAAAAAATTTTTGAGCCAATGCTGCTAAGTTTGAATATTTTTGTTGATTTGTATGCCATCATGTAAGAAGATCATGAGTTTTATAAAGCAGTTGATAAATATAATATTTATTTATTTGTACTACTTTGTTATAATGTTCTAATTTATTATATATTAAATAATTGATTTAAATATCATCATCAAAGAACTAATCCATTTCAGTTTGCATTAGGGTTTTAATAGTATTTGCAGTTATTTTTATTATTTTTGATATTGTATTTTTAACAATTTTTTTTTTCATTGTTAGCAAAAAACATATTTTAAAATAAGAGTCTAAATAAGAAGCAATATATGCTTTAATTAAAGGTGTATTTTAATATTTAGATATAGAATCTTCAATTTTTTCACAAATATCTAAGATATTAGATGAATCTATTGATTCATTTATTTGGTACAAATATGAAAGCAAAAGTAAAATAGTAGAAAGCATCATGCTAAGAGTTGGATATTAAGTATCACCAATTAATTTGGTTGTTTAAGCAAAATGTTCTAGAAGTATTATTAATTCATCTAATTTTCTTCATTCTGCTTTTGAAAATAATCTCTTGCTTAAACTTTAACTATCTTTTTTTTGTTATAATTTAGAATGATGGCTTAATGATCTCGCAAGCTGTTTTACAATATTTTGTAATTGAATTAATCATTTTAAAACAAAAAATGTTAAATTTCATTTAGCTTTTATATTACTAATAGGTTCAATAATAGATGAATTTTATTTTTTTAATTGTTCAGACAATAATAATTGAATAGATGATGTTAGTTGTTCTGATAATATTAATTTAGATGAATCATCAGATTCTTGTTCATAACTTCATTAACAAGTAGTGGCTATTTAGAATTTTCTGAAATATTTACTAATAACTAATTAAATTCATTTTGAATATAGCAAAGGCTTTAATGATACCAGTCTTTTTTTACTAACCAATTGTTTAATTTTTTTTGCTTTATTTATAAGATTATTATATATACTAAGACCATTTTTAACAGCCAATTGAATTGTATAAGCAGTATAATGAATATAAGATGTTTCAAGAAGTTGTATTTTTTTGACAGTTGCTTTATAATTGTCAGTTGTTCCTCTTATCAGGTTATCATATATGTTTTAATATTCAAAGATTTTGATAAAAATTAGTTTTAATGTTTATCTAAGTGTGAATAGGAAAATTTTTCAATAGTTAGAACTGCCTAGTATAAGTTAAAGTTTTTTGAAAGCCAGTGAATAGTTATGCCAATATAGGATGTATGCATGCTAGCCGACAAATTAGTGATAAAAGCAAATGTTTCTATTGTTTCTGACAATAAACAATGCAATTGTTTTTTAGTAACAAGTACAGATTCTTTAATTATAGTTTTAATATGAGCTAAAACAAGAACTTTAAAATAAAGTCCATTTCTTGACAAGATAGCTGAAATGTTTTTTTTCTATAATACTTAAGGCCTGACAATCTTTAACAACCCATGTTATCAGATAAGATATCAGTTTTTGTTGCTTAGCTAGTTTGTGAATATCTGCTTTTAAAAATATTAAAGGTATAGTTGAAGTTGATTTATTCGATTCTATTATAGTTTGTTCTTCTGAATTTTTTTTATATTGTTGGTTTTAAAAAATTTGATGAAATTCTTTAAAAAAAACTCTTTCTGGTTTATCTCTGGAATTTATAGAAACACAAAATTACTCTTTTAAATGAAACAGTCTACTTTCAAAACTCAAGTAAAGGGAGGTTTATAACTCCCAAAAAGTGCAAACTCTTGTTAACAAACATGAGTAGAATCCCATACAAGAAAGCAAGAACAGATACAGACAAGGAAAAAGTCATTAAACTTTCCAAGACAGAGGAAAATAAAGAAAATATTACAGTTTTAAAAACAAACAATGTTGCAAATACCAAGTATGAGCCAAGCATATCAGTAAACACAGCAACAAAAGAAAATCATCTAAACTGGGCCAGTCAAACAGAAGAGAAGCTAAAAGCCAAAAGTGAAGAAAAACATGAAGCTATTAGCAATGGACAAAAGGACAAAGGTAAAAACACAGCAAGCAAAAAATATATGCCTAAAGTAAACAAATAAGAACACATGTTGGAATTAGATAAACAAAACCACATGACTAGCAAAGCAACTATAAAACACAAGGAGGCAAATATCCAACAACCAATTGAAACCTTAAAAAACAAGAAAACAAAAAGTTTCCAAACAATAGCACAAAACCAAAACAATGATCTGAGCTATTTACAAGACTTAAGAGAGGCAAAGCCCTTTTTACTAACTCCTCTTTTAGCCAGAAAATATGTTCAAAAAATGAGAATGCTTTGATACTTAATATCCAAAACTTAGATAATATTTCTACTAACGATATAATTACAGCCTTAGCTGCTAGTCTAAGTGAGGATCTGATAGCTGCAAAATTACATATATCAAAAGGAAAATAGATATTTCTTGAAGTAGTCTTTATGAACAGAGAAAAAGTTCAGCTCTATGTGGCTAATAGAATCTCTCTCTTCAAGCAAACCCTTTTTGGATACATTCCAATCAACTCTAATCACTTCTTTCTTACTGTTAAACTTCATAACATGCCTATGAGAAATACTAAAATAATTAGTCAGCAGGTTTTGGATGCATTTCAGGATATCAGACAAATTGCATCAATCAAACCTCTGCTTTTCGAAGGTACTACAGTTTGTTTTGACCAATGGTTGGTTACTTTTGAAACTACAGAAGACCTTGATCTGCCCTCCAAAATACCTAGAAGCACCTACATTGGTAATCATAAGATAACAACTGAATAGAAAGAGGCACCAAAAATCTGCTTCTACTATGAAAAGAAAGGCCACTTCAAAAGAGACTGTAAGGACTTTAAAACCTTGATTGAGCTTAGACAATAATTAAAGGAAGCTAAGGAGCTCAGAGAAAGAAATAGAACACAAAACCTTACAACTTCAGAACTAAGCTTTAGTCATAACAACCCATATATCAATAACAACCTTCAAGATAAGGAACAGGCAGAAGACCCATTAGACACAAAGTCTTTGACTTCAGAATGCATTTTAGATAATGAAGAAATGTTACTAGAAAATGAAGTTGCAGAATCACTATTAATAAAAAACCTGATACTACTGCTAACATAGCAGATGTTAAAGATATAGACAGCATAGAAGCAGAAGTAACCAAACCAAGGACCACCTCTGATAAAATTGATAACAACTCAGAAGAAACACCTTTTACTATGATTACATATAGAAAACAAAAAACAAAAAACAAAAGAAAAGATCAAGCAAGATCAAGCCACTCTTACAAGAATGATGAAGCCTCTCAAAGGGGTCACCCATCCTTTCTTTAATCTATTTCATGATTAAAATTACTACACTAAATGTAAAAGGCTTAAACAATAAGCCTAAAGCACAAAAAACCCTTATTCTACTAAAATTATATAATTTCGATATAATTTTATTACAAAAAACAAACTTAAAAGATGTCTTACTAAGGAACTTTCTAGCTAAGCAATAGGGCTTTGACTTCTTTTGGTCCTCTAAAACAGCAATATTAGCTGGAAAAAAAAATATTAAGTTAACAAATATGAAAGAATCTTTAGATGGAAGAATAACTATAGCCAAAACAGAAATCAAGCAACAACATTTCCACCTTACAAATGTTTATGCACCCCTAAAACAAGATGACAGAGTTCTTTTTTTTAGAAAATGGATACCAACTAAAGATGAAGGAAGCATCTGCATTATCAGTAGAGATTTTAATACAAATTTAAACCCTGAAAAAATAGAATAAGTCAAGCAATAGCACAAAACGACAACTCTAGAATTCTCATGAAAAACCTAATAACAGACTATCTCGACACAGTTATAAATGCTAAAAAAGAACCATTTCTCACATTCTACCAAACTACACAAGGAGGTCAAAGAATGACAACCAGACTGGATTATATCTTTATTGAAGAAAGCTATAGCCATTTATATAAAAACACCTCTACATATTACAGAAACTCTGACCATTTACTGGTTGAATGTAAGCTCTGCCTAAAGCCTAAGCTTAACAGCAATCCAATATGGAGATTTGATAAAAAATACTGGAGCATTCCAGAACTCAAATCTGACATAATACAAGAGTTACAAACCATTCAAAACACAGCCAACTGGGATCTATACAAATGCTCAATCCAATCTATAATTAGGTCATATAAAAGCTAACCTTTACCTAAAAAAAAAATACAAAAAATACACAGAAGGATATGTAGCATAAACAACAAAATAGCAAAGAACCCTAATCTTGAAGAGCTTAAACTGGTTATTAAAGGCCTTAATGTTGAGCTTCAGGAAGAACTAACTACAATGTCTGACAGATGACAAGTAAGATCCAATGCAAAATAGATAGAAGAGAGAGAAAAGTCTAAAAATACTTCTACTCTTTATACAAAATTAAACACTTAACAAACTGCAGCTCCAAAATTAAAAACCCGAACAATCCAAATGAAGTTTCACATCTGCAAATGATGAATTACATCAAAGAGACCTACCAGAAGCTATATAAAAGTGAGGAAATAAATGAAGAAGCTGCTAAACATATTACAAACAATATAACAAAAGTTACACTACAACAAAATGAACTTCTTGATAAACCAATCACAAAAGATGAAATTAGCCAAATAATCGATAAACTTCCAAATAATAAGGCTCCAGGAACTGATGGCCTAACTTATGAATTCTACAAAGACACAAAAGAAATTATCCTTTCAAAACTTACCAACCTTTTCAACGAGGTGCTAAAAACTAGCCAAATTCCAATTTCTTGGAGCAAAAGTCTTATTACATTGATTTCTAAAAAGTCAGAAGACCTTTCTAATATAAATAATTGGAGACTGATTTCATTGGTAAACTCTGATGCCAAAATCTTTATGAAGCTTTTTGCTAACCGAATTAACCCTATTTGTAACAAAATTATTAGCCAGCTCAGCAGACCTTTATTGCTAATAGAGCTATTGCAGATGCTGCATTAGATGTACTAGTAACACTAAGAAACCAAAATGACTAATCAAAACAACACTGGATTTTACTGTTAGATCAGCAAAAGGCTTTTGATAGAGTTAGCCACCACTTTTTACAATTCATGCTTAACAAAATGAACTTTGGACAAAGATTTATTAAGGTGATAAGCTCACTTTTCACTAGCCAAAATGCACATATAGTAGATTCAGGCTTTATCTCAGAGCTTTTCAGAGTAGAAAGAGGAGTTAGACAAGGCAACCCTCTTTCACTACTACTTTATGTTCTAGCTATCAACCCTCTTATTAGTACTATTAACCAAAATATTAAAGGAATCCTAGTTAACAAGGCAAAATTCAAGGTTGTAGCATATGCTGATGATATTTCCTTAGGAATTGGTTCCTCATCAGACTGGACAAAAACACTAGAAATTCTGCATAATTATGAGAAAGCCTCAAATGCTAAAATTAATAAGACCAAATCAATCTTGGTACCAATCACATCCAATGCTAAAAGAATTGAACTTTTGAATCAAACAGAGTTTAAAACACTCAATAATGATTAAAGCTCCATAACAATACTAGGATATAACATTGACATAAAAGGAAATCCAGAAAAATCTACCTGAGAAGGCCTCACAAAGAAATTTAAAAACAAAATCCAAGAACTTTCACAAAGAAAACTTTCTTTTAAAGGAAAAGTCCTAGCCACCAAAACCCTACTTATCTCTAAAATATAGTATCTGGCTTACCTTTTCTTACCAACAAGAAAGCAACTAAATGAAATTAACCAATTACTAACAAACTAGATAAAAAGAAACTCAAGAATGCTGCCCCAATATTCAGTATTCCAGCTCAGTTATGAGCAAGGTGGGCTAACTGCTCCTATACTAAAGGACATGTTAGATGCCAGACTAATTTCAACATGGCTTAAACTTCTGTCAAGTAATACATTCTGGACTATAGTAGAAAGAGATACTATAACTTCAGACCTCTATAACAAAAGAAATATCTTAGTTTTAGATGCATTAATGCAACTACTACTTAAAGTTAAAGGTTGGACTGAAAGATGAAGACCTTACCTAAATGCATGAAAAAGATTTAATGAGAAAATAGAAGCCAATAACACCTGACCATGGCCTTTAGAAGATATAAAAATAGAAAATACATCAGGTAATCAATACAAGGTTAAAGCAATGCTAAAAACTCTTAATGCATTATCAAGTCTCAAAGAAGGCCAATTCGAATAGCTAAATATAAAAGAAGTTCTTAACAAGAAAAAAGACATTATATGGCATTTAACCCACCGAGCACTGCCTCTAGGTTATTGACTTATACATATTATCCAAAACAACCTTGGGGACTGCCCTAATTGCCCACATACTACTCAATCACTTGAACACTTTGCATTAAAATGCCTTTTTAGTAAGAAAATCTGAAAAACAGTTTATAAATTTCTTAAATTTGCAGCTGAACCTACACCCTCTACAATAGATAATATTCTTCAAGCCACCAATATAACTACAACTCATAAAAGAAAAGCAGTTATTTGGATTCACATAAATGCTCTATATGAAATCTGGTGTTGGTATACTCAAGCCAGATGGAATGATAAAAATATATCTTTAGAAGCAATCACCAACATAGTAAAGTTTAAAATGAGACACAAAATTAATTTACTGCATACATTAGCAATTAGAAAACTGCTAGCTAGAAACAAAGAGATAGACTTCATTTTAAAATTTATCAAAAAACCCTTATAAAACATGTAAACCTATAAAAAAAATCAAATAATTATAAATAAATGTATGCTTAGATGTGTTTTTGAAAAAAAAAATTTTGATGAATTACATTGAAATGTTCACCAAGGTGTATAGTTAAAGTTGTAATACTGAAAGTTTTATTGCATTTTTTTTTTAATTCTATCTAGGTTATTTGTAACTATGTTGTAAATTACTTCTTATTTTAATTTATTTTTTTTTATATATTTTCAAACCCAACTAATATTTGGCTTTGTATTATTAGATTTGTTACTATTTTTTGTTAAAAATTTTAATATTTTGAATTTCTAAGGATTTGTTAAGTGTAGTTTGTTGGTAACATTTATTTAAATATGACTTATTTACTGTTATAATTTGTTTTTCAGATAAACATTGAATTGATAAAGCCAAAGATTTAGTATCATATAATAATAAACTTGAGGGTTCTTTTTCACTTTCTGTTTCAGAAATTTGTTTTAATTGATCAGTTTTTTGCAATTTTTTAGATCAGTTTTTAGGCAATATTACATTACTTATATTCATTAATTCTGAGAAATCAGAAGCAATTTAAGCTTCATCTTTTTTTGAGAACATATATAATGTTGTTTTATCATATTTTTTTTAAAAAAAGATGTAATAAATATGACTTAAATTGCTTCTTTTTTTTTAAGTAAACATAATGCAATTATATTGGCTATGAATATTTATTTAAGTAATCAAAAAAATATTATTATTAAATAAAGATTTTTTAAATGATTATAAAGTAATTATATCATATAATATTTTTGTTTTTATTAAGTAATTATAGGTAAAAGTATCATTTAATAAAGTGATTAAATAATAAATTATACTGAATAGAGATTTTAAATAATTGTATTATATATATTGAGCAAAAAAAAATTTTTTTTAAGTGATTAAAGAATAATACAATAGAGTATAAGCATTGTTAAAAATTGAATAAAATTCTTATAATGTTTAGGAATTTTATAAAACACATATAATTAGTATTAGATTTATATATAACTATAATTATATAAATGGATTTTTATTGAAATTATATAAGAGTATATAAAAATATAGTTATATAAAAAGTTTTTGAATGAAGGCTAATTAAGCTTAATATAGTTTATTTTATTTAATAAATGCAAGCTTCACTTATTCTAGAATAAAATCAAACTCAAAACAAAATCAAATATGATTTTGTTACTTGTATTTTTTCAGTTTATACTAGTACTCAAAATAATGTAAAAGAAATTATGATTGTTTTACAGATAGCATAAGTTGTAATAATCCATATACTTATATTATGCACACATATATCTATATATAAAATGAATTGCACAAAGAATTGTTTTTGCTTAATGATCAGCTTAGCCAAAAGGTGCTTGGGTCGACCTTCGACCCACTTGCCTACCTGGCTAATAGGCTAAAGCCAGCCTGTATCACTAGATTAAAAACTATGTTTAGATCTTTTATTAGGACTATTTTGTAGTTAGTTTTATTAAGAAATATAAAAAATATCTTTTCTAAATTGTTTTTTCTTTTGAGTTAGAAAATATAATTGAATAAGTTTGATATAAAGGTTTTTAAAGAATAGGTCAATTTCTAGAATAAAGTTTTTATAGATTTGAATTTTTTCTATATGTTTGGCAAATAATTTGTAAATTATTATTTCTATGCTATCTTTTTGAGCATTGCTGGGTGTTCAGAAGCATTTATAGTTTATAAGTTTTTGTGATAATGTTGAAAATTTTGCCTCTTTAGTAAATAGATATGTTTTTGAGATTTCAAAAATATTTATTTAATTTTCTAAAATAAAATCAATTAAACTAAGTTGTTTGAGATTATCTAGAAGACTATTGACATTAAGTAAGTATATTTTAATTGATTGTATAATAGTTAAGTTTTCTGATAATGAGGTATTGTTATTAGTATATATTATAATATAAGATAATTATGGAGTAGAAGGTGAAGTTGATACAAGAGATTTTTGGCATTTCAGAAAAGATGATATTTTGAATCTTGTTGAAAAACAATTTGTTTTAAGTGGAATATTTTGAAAGTCTAAAAGTTTTTTGAAAAAAATATAATTAAAGTTAGATAAAAGATTGGTTTTTTATAAAAAATGGATATGAGCTTCTTTATAGATGTTATTGTTAGATGTTTTAATAGAAATTTTAATGTATTGCTCTAAGTAGTATGTTGGATAGTTGTCTTGGATAAATTTTTTAAAAAAAGCCTATTAATTGTGATATTAGTAGAAGTTGTAAGTTTTTATATTAGATAAATTAAAGATTTGTGTATTTGTTTTCTCTTTAATAGTATTTGTTGTTAGTGAATCAATAGTGCCATTTAGACATCTGTTGGTAAATTTTGGTTGTTGTTAGTAATATTTGTGTTTAATGAAGTATTGATAAATATGTTTGATATAGATGATTTTTTTAAGGTAGATAAGAAAATATTTTTAGTGAAAGGGTTCTTAGAAGGATATAATAAGTTGAAATCTGAAAAGTTTAAGTTTTCTTCTATAGATGTGCTCACTGTATACTTAGTTTTTACAATATAAAGAATACTATAATCTGTCTGTATGTTGAGTTTAACTATTATTAGCCTGGTCCTTCATGTATTATTTTATTATTATTATTATTATTAGTTATATTATTATTGTATTATTATTATTATTAGTAGTTGCTAGAACTTTCTAGTTAATTAGTAATTGCTTAGTTGCTTAGTCACTTAGTCACTTAGTAATTAGTTACTTAGTTGCTTAGTAATTAGTTGCTTAGTAATCATTAGTCATTAGCTGCTAGAACATTCTGGTTACTTAGTAATCTCTTAGTCACTTAGTTGCTTAGTCACTTAATGCTTAGTCACTTAGTTGCTTAGTTACTTGACTGCTTAGCTGCTTAGCTTATAGATATATAAACCCTGCTAAATTTTCTAAGTATAATAAAGCAACAGACACCTCTTTTTTTTTAATATTATAAACACATTTTGGAATTCTTTAGAAACAAAAACCTAAAAATAGCCCTTCTTGTTATTACTTTAATAAATAGTTTTTGACTATAAACTATATTAATATTCTTCTTCTAAGGTAATTCTTATAGACAAGGTTATCTCTTTTTAGTAAAATAAGTAAAGTTATTAGTATTACATTACCTTTCCTCAGAGAAGAGTATAGTTTCTTGACAATGTTTAACAGAAGCTATACTTTCCTTTTGAACATTACATATACCTATAAGAGATTTTTTGTACTATGTCATCATTATAGTATAAAAATTAAAAAGACTTTTACCTATAACATTTGGTGCTTTCTGGCAGAAAGATTAAATTTTTAGAAAAAAATAAGTTATCCTGGATAAGACATTTCTGGATGTATTAGAAAAGTTATTTTGACAAGAGACCCAGATAAGTATTAGTTATCTCAGCAAAAGACCCAAACAAGTATTAGTTATCTTGACAAGAGATCTGAATAAGTATTAGTTATTCTAACAAGAGACATGAACAAGTATTAGTTATCTTGACAGAGTTTCAAACATATAAACACTTCTTCTTTTATAGTTTACACTGTTGCTAAACTTCATAATAAGAACATTCAAAGCTATTACAAGTACATCTAACTGAATTTCATTTTGCAGTAGATGTACTTCAAGCACAGCATCCAGATTTATCTTGTTTTCAGTATTACTTTCCTTAACATATTAGTTCTCACTTAGATTTTGGATGATTTGAACTTAGTACAGAACCAACTTTGTAGCTTAATATTATTTCTTTCAAACTCAGAACAACTTTACCATCTTTACTACTCCATATCTATATTAAATTACATTATTTTTAGTTGTTGATACTAACAAGACATTGGTGATTCTAGAACTATAGCTTTAACTCTAATTAGAAGATATACCAATTTTTTTTAACTTTCTATCATACTTTTTAAATACCAAAATGCTTTTAAACTTCATCTTGATGCTTCTCTAAATTTTAGTTTTGAAGAACCAGAAGAATTTAGTTGACATCTTGGAAATTTAGAAAGTTCTATTTTATTACCTACTACTGATATTACTTTTACTAATAATATTCTCTTCTTATACAACCTAGCAAATAGCTTAGCTCTATATAGTAAATTAGTTACATCTACTAAACTTTCTGAAAGTTATTATACTCCTAATTGAACTTTACAAATTCCTCTATTACTTACTAACAATTAAAAACAGAAGAATATATTACTGTTTCTGTAGATCTTACAGAAACTTCTAGCTTTTACTACACTCCTACTAACTCATCTTAACAACAAACTCTTAAAGATAGTCTATCTTCTTCACCTTCACCTTAACTTGCTCTTTTTTAATCTCAACTTAACACTTTCCAACTTTAACCTATTTAACCTTAACCTCAACTTTTTTTTTCACTCTTATCTATTCTTGATAACCTTTCTAATCTACCTGATAGCATGGCACAACAAGATTTACAAAATACTGCACAAGCTATGACTGACTTTACTAATGCTTTAAATGAAAATAAAAAAGCTCTTATAAAGGCTAACTTCTTTTATGATGATGGAACTCAAGACCCAAAACAATGGCTCAAAGATTTTTAAAGAGCTGCTACTGCTAACAAGTAGAATGTTGCTTGAAAATTGGAACTTACCTTTATATACTTAAAAGAAATTGCATTAGATTGGTGGTAAAGTTTTTACCTTGTCCCAAATACTTTTGATGATAATGCCCATAAAGACAGAAGCTTTAAACATCTTTTTTTAACTTTGCTTCTATACACTTAAACAAAAAGCTATTTGGCAGAAACAGCTTTTTAATATTAAATAAGACTTAGACATAGTAGATGTATATGTTAATTGCTTTAAACAATTGAAATAATGAGTTGACCATAGTAACATCTTTTCTGTTGAGTTTACTAAACAACTATTTATACAAAAACTACATCCTAAATTTTCTATTAATGTACAAGCTAGTGAACCTGCTAACTTAAATGTGCTATTACTACTGCAAAACAATAAGAAACTGGATATGTAATGGCTACTAACACTATGACAGAAATAGACCAAGCTATTAAACAGCTAACAGACCAGATTGCCAAACTTAGCATCAACTTAGCACAGCAACAGCAACCATCCAACCTCAATCTACTAACTATATAACTATTCTAACACTAATAGCTCTCAAGCTAAAGATTCACATTATTGCTACTACTGTGGATGTGCAGGATATTTTATTACTAAATGTAGAATCAGACAAGCTGAACAATAATCTAATCAAAGAGATAATTATAGAAGAAATGATAGATGTAATCAAAGGTCTTGTTCTTAAAGTCATGACAAATCCTATTATTGAAACTCTTTTAAAAAAAGAGGAAACTCTAGAAAAAGAAGCAAAAATCAGATACTTACTATAGTAATAGAAAACAAACTAGCTTTCATTCACTCTCATCCTATTATAAAAATATTAACTACCTTGGTCATAAAGATTCTCTTTCTACTTCTTCTGTTACAATGCCAAAGAAATAGAAACAGTTTTTTAACAATCCTTCTATTTATACAACTATGTTTGCATATCTGTATAAAGAAGCTAAAATGCTAACCTAGTTCAATTACCTATTTAAACTATCTTAGTAAAATGCAACATCTAACTTAGAAACAGACCTTCATCAGACTGTCAAAGAATTAGAACTTAAAATTGAACAAGTCTCTACTAGTCTAATTGTTATAATAACTAATACTTCTACACATCTTTTAGAAATTATTAAGGTTCTTTCTGTAGAAATTGAAGGAATAACTATCCTTATTACTGTTGAAGTTGTTTCTGCTTCCTCTTAGTTTTTTCTTCTTGGTAATGACTGGTCCAAGAAAGTTGATGCTAGTTATAACTAGAAGAATAGTTGTTATTCATTTAAGTAGAATAACAAAAAGGTTTTTGTACCAATAATTTATAAAAATGATCATGCTTTACCTGCTCAATTAACAATAACAGACCCAAAAGAGCTTGACCTCTATAAGCAAGAATTTTTTACTTGTTATGAAGTATATACTGCTCAACATATCTCAGAAACAGACAATAAAGAATGGACCATCTACCAATCTTAATAACAAATTCAAACTGCCTCATCTTATATATATAGTAACTATAAATTCTCTGACCATCTTTTTGTTAACTGTCTTTGAAATATTTGCAACTGATGTTATTGTAAAAAACATATTGCTGTCTATTGTCAATTACAAGCCTCTTGAAGAATAACTTGCAAGAATTGTCAAAGCTCTGAACACCTTTATTGACAATGCTCTGGAAATATTTGTCATAAATGCAACTCAATAGGACATATTGCTGTTGATTGTCTCTTAGCTTCTCTTAAGCACCAGAATTAGGTAGATATAATTCTAATAAAACTGAAGCCCAAAGATAGTACTATTATAGCAATTGTTATACTTACCATTGCTATTATTGCAAAAACCCTCAAAAATCAGAAACTCTACAAGAATTAGATAAAGTTCTTGTTTGTAAAGATTGCTATACTGACTTCTACTAAAGTCTTAATTGTGATGATTCTAGAAGCTAGTACTATTATATCCAAGGTGTTGGATGTGGAACCTTGGTTAAATGCAAATTATGCAAGCATGTTGAACTCAGAAACAGAATGTATAATTTAGAAAGTATTATAGAAGAACTATGGTTTTTGAACTTGAACATTTATATGCTTACAAAGCCAGTACCAATGTTTTTTACAACTTTAACTATAATCTGTAGACTTGAATTAGACACTATATTGAGTTAACCAGAAGTGCTAGATCTTAGTATGAAATGAATTAGACTTGTATCTTCTATCTTGCTAAAGTCTATTTGCAAAAAACAGACCTTACTATTACTGAAGCATTGAAATCCCAAGTAAATAACCAAATTAATTAACTATGAATATATGAAAAAATGAACCTTATCTTACAAGCTAAACAAGCTGTCCTTAATAAAGAAAAAGAGCAATGTTTTTAACAAATATCATCTGAATCTTTTGATATTAGCCATCCAGAATTTGACTATTAGCTTGTTATTGCCAACCTTTGTTAACAGTTTAGTGCTACTGTTGACCTTTGTAAAGAATACTTACATGTTAAGCATTATGATAAGTTAGATGCCTATTAAGAATATTGCCAAAACTGTGCTTCTTCATCAGTTTCTATTTATAAATCTCTTATACCAAAACCAGTTGACCCTTTGGTAAATACAATCAATGCAACTTTATCAGAACCAGACTCCTTGCAATTACAAGTTGTACAATTATAACAACAAGTCAAAACTCAGAACCAACTTATTCTACAGCTCTAACAGAAAGTAAAAAAGTTAGAAAGATTTACCTAGACTCTTCTACAAGTATTCAAACAAAATGTCCAGACCATTTAACAACAATATACTTTTCTTGCTTAAGAATAAAAAAAGTCATAATTTTAAATTATCCTAAGCAAGATGAAAAACTACCTATTGAACTAGACAATATGCATCAAGTTTTTATGATAAACACAATAATCCTTTATAAAGAATATAATATTAGTTCAGAGCTATCTAAATAGCTCAGAGCTATCTAAATTAAATATTGGATCTTTAGATGCTAAACAAGACAAACAATTTAGCCAGCTGCTGATAGAGTTTTCAAATTTTTTTGCACAAGATATAACAGAATTAGATGTACTGATCTTGTAACTCATCAAATTTATACAAAAGAAGAACCTTCTATTTGATCTTAATCTTACTTTTCTTCATTGATAGAACAGACATTTATTAAGAAAGAAATTCAATAAATGCTTGATAGTAGACTTATATAACTCTTCTTTAGCTCCTAAACCTTATCAGTTGTATTAGTTTAAAAGAAAAATAGCAAATTATAATTTTGTGTTGACTATTATAAACTTAATAGTATTACTAAGAAAAATGCCTATCTCTTATCTTACATTAATGAAATGCTTAATACCTTAAAAGAATCCAAGTGGTTTTCTACATTTGACCTTACAAGTAAATATTAACAAGTTGTTATGCACCTTGCAGACAGAAAAAAAACTGCTTTTATAACTCAATATGGTATTTATAAGTTTAATATAATGCACTTTGAACTATGCAATGCAACTGCAACCTTTTAATGATTAATAGATAGAATATATCAAAACATTGCATGAAAATAATTCAACTAATTGAAAAACATAGTTAACATAGATCTCTATCATTTCCCTAACAATTATTTCCATGACACCCCCTTCCCCTACAATCATTTCTCCAACAATCATTTCTCTAACATGTTAATTTCTTTGACAATCATTTCCCCGACCTGTTAATTTCCCCGACAATCATTTTTCTTGACAAGATCATTTCCCTGATATGATAATTTCCCTGACATGATCATTTCTCTGACATGATCATTTCCCCAACATATCATTCACCTGACATATCATTCACCCAACATGATCATTTCTCTAACATATTATATTCATCTAACATATTATTTTTCTAATATGATCATTTCACTGATAATTACAAAATTACTTAACTGATAAAATTATCTACTTTTTTGCATTGTAAAATAAATGAACATCTTATGTTCACTCTTTTCAACTCAAATTCTATGAAGGTAGTAATTTCCAAGATCATATGTTCCACTAGCATTTACCATTCTGGCTGCTTTTTTTTGCATTGTAAATAAATGAATGTTTTATGTTCTCACTTCTCAACTTCAATTCCATTAAGGTAGTAATTTCCAAGATTGTATATTCCATTAGCATTTACCATTCCAGCTGTTTTTTTTTTTGCATTGTAAAATAAATGAATATCTTATATTTGCTGTTTTCAACTCCAATTCTATGAAGGTAGCAATTCCCAAGATCATATGTTCCACTAACATTTACCATTCTGGCTGCTTATTTTTTTTTTGCATTGTAAAATAAATGGACATCTTATGTTCGCTCTTTTCAACTCCAATTCCATGAAGGT
>CAJVQA010002231.1:0-22594 GCA_910591915.1 Cetraspora pellucida
TAACAAAATAATTTAAAATTATGTAGGAAAAAAACAAATTCAATGTGTAGTTTATATAATAAATAGGTGTTTGAACTGAATTCTATGCAGAAGCTTTATATAATATTTAGTACTTATAAATACTTGGTTAATATTTAGTATCTTTTTTATAATTTGGATGATCTGGCTTTATTTTTTACAATTACTGTCAACTTACCCAAAACCAATATGTATAAAAAGGTTACTAGGTTTCAAAACATTATAAAATATTAGATTTATAGAGCAATATCAGACTTGTAGACTAATTTTTATCAGATTTGACAAGTTATCGATTTTGATAAGATCAGTTTTTGGAGGTTTAATAGTATTAGGTTTATAGAACAGAAACAAATTTAGTAGACTAATTTTTATCAGCTTTGATGGGATCGATTTTGGGAGGTCTAATAGTATTTACTTTTTTTTTTTTTTAGCATATATAGTATTTATGTATTAACAAATAAACTATAGATCTTTTTCAATAAACTACCTTTATATTTTGTCACATTGATCTTAATTATAGCACAAAAATTATTAATTGCAATTATGACCAATTATAATTTTTAAGATTGACTTTGTTTTTAATTTAATGAAATAATAATCCTGGAGATATTATATTAGTTTGTATCTAAGCTACTATATTAAAAAAATATTGTTTATGTTCAGAAGAAAGTACTATTATAAGGAGGAATACATTTGATATTTAATTATATTTAATCAATATGATTAAAATACTTAGATACTTTATAAATCTATTATATTGTATATTGTATATTATGTTCAGACCTTTAAATCAAATTATGCTAAAAAAGTTATTTTATTCTAATCAGGTAATGATAATAATAGAATTGCTAATTTTTTTGTGCTATTATTTTTATTGTAGTCATTATTTATCATTAATTTAAATATTATAAAATTCATATTCAATAACTGGTATAATTTATGTAATGCTAATAAAGTTAATTTATTTATGCAATAAAATTCTGATGATTAGTCTAAAAAAAATTTATTTATTGTTTTCAATATAGAAGAGAACAATATATTATCTATGAACTATTTTTTTTGAATATGCATTATATTAACAGAATATTGATCTATGCCAGCCAATCATATAAGAATATTGATTTGATTAATCTGTGCCAGCCAATCAGATGTTAATCAACATGTTTCAATTTTGAATAAATTTAATAACTTCAAAATGCATTAACTTTTTATAAAAGCAATATTTCAAAAAACTGACTGATAACTTTGTTCTTTATAATAAGTTTACAAAATTACTGGTCAGTTTTTTGAAATATAGCTTCTATAAAAAGTTGATGTATTTTAAATATCTTTTGTTGTTTAGTTATATGATTGTCAAGTATAGGCTATCAGTACTATATAAACAATTATGAAAAACATATAACATTCATTTTTCTAATTGAAAAAAACAATAAAATAGATCTTAATCTTAATTAACAACTCTCAACATCATCCAACTTAGTAACTAGGCATACATGTTTTCATAAAAACCATACTTACTTATGCCTTTGCAAACTTTCAAATCAATTACATACTCATTTTAGCATATGTTCTCCTATTGATCAAACAATTCACAAAATTAACATTTAGTCTATTTTATAGATCAAATATAATATATCATCAAATTATATACTAAATATTCAAATCTAAATAAACTTTGATTACTTTAATAAGTTTAGATTACAGATAAATTAGTCTGAACTTTTATTTTTGTATGTAATTTTTTAATTTATTTGTTTTGTACAAATAGTAGTAATGGTATAATTAACAGTTTAATAAGTAATTTTAACTGCAAGTGTTAGCTTTGATTATAACATATATACATATAACTATTTTAAATTATTAATAAAGATATAAACAAGATCTCATATTATGTAATACCAAAAAAAAAATATATATTGTTTATAGTTTTTAGAAAAGTTAAATATCAATAAGAATTATATAAAAAATAACATGTCTTGATTTTTTAGTTTAAATAATTTTATATTAATTTTTTAAAGAAAAATGTTTTTTTGTACAACACATGGCAGTGCATCTTTCTAATTAGCCAATTGAATTTTAGAATATGATTTAATGTAATATAATATAACAATTTTGCATTTTAATTGACTAATTAGAAAGTTGCAAATGTGTAAAAAAACTAAACTTTTTTTTAAAAACATTTAAAAATTTTAATAAAAAATATAATCTTACTATTTTTAAAATTGAGATGCAATTTAAAATCAAAACAGAAGTTAAATATAAAATTTCCAAATTTAGGTTAAACAAGGTTTCAAACATTTTTTACTTAGTATATCTGACCTCTGTTTTATAATCTTATTTTTAAAAAATGATAATTACTTTTAAGTTAAATATTTTTTTGTAAAATGAAAAAATTAGATTAGCAGCATTATCTTATATCCTATCGATTATAATTGCCCAATTTTTATATCATTCAATTCATCTCACTAAGATGAATCAAATGGTGTAAAAATTTATTTAATTTCGATCAATGCTTAGCAAAATATCTTAATTTTAAATATTTATAAAAAATGGGTAAAATTCAATTTTTATAAAATTTTATATAAATTTTAAATATGAGAAAAATTGAATGATTTTTTATTAATGAGTATTTGCGCTATGCGTAATCGCGTTGAAGCAATTTTTTTGATTTTCGAAGCCGTGATTTTATTGGCCGATTTACATGTGACATTATGTAATTTTATGTGTTACAGAAATGCCTAGAAACATCTGATCGGCATTTTTCATACCATAAAAGGTGTGATCGACACTGCCCATATGACTGTTATATGTAATTACATTTCCATCTGATCGCTAATATTGGATTCTATCCAACGTCGCCAATTTTTTTTACGTTGAGCAGTATCCTCTTTTAATTTTGATGTTGGTACCGCAGAATTCAATCTTCTAAAACTATCTTCAGTATTGTTAACGAAGAAAACGTGATACGAATTAATACAAATTTTGATTTCCAAACCATTTCGAGTTAAAACATTAGACATTATTTGCTCCGAAACATCAACAGATGGCAAATTTCTATTATTAAATGATTATACGTCAGTGCTTTATTTACGGTGAATTTTCAATTTTGCACAACTCGAAGATTACATAATTTGAGAAATAATTTCTTATGGAGAATAATTACCTTTTAAGGAAAGGTCGTTCGGTTTTCGCTGACACGCCTTCGGTAGGGTTCAACGACATGTAACTATACATATAATACGCCCATTTTCCCTCGGATGAAACTGCGTTGCCCAGTGTGTAATCACGCCCCGACAGCAATATTGTCATAGCTCGCTCATCTTTATCCTAAACAAAATTTTATAATTCTATTACTGAAAGCAAAACACTAAACGGGTTCTTGCTAGGAAGACCACTCTTGTGACTATATAGATTTTGCAAGATTTGCTAACTATCTAATAATCCAATTTGAATAAGCTTGTTTTTTTTTTCAAAAAAAAAAAAAATAGAGCTTTATATAGATTTACTCAAATGGATTGCTAAGTGGTTGAGAAAGTTAAATTTTGATTTTCCTAACAAGACCCCCCCGAATATTTACAAACATTGAATACACACATAATCCATTCGATATGTTGGTTCATCATATCCAATAGTACTATTAGCGTGCAATTGATACATTATATGGGATCGCACGCTTGATTGATCGTGTCGCTTTTTATTATTCTCAAATAGGTTGATCAATGTATTTGATTTTGCATCTGACACTAATAATTGCATCTTAAAAATAAAATTTGTCAGAATAATAATAAATAAAAATGAAAATAAATGTGAGGGACCAACATGAGGTCCATTGGTATTTAAAGTCCGCCAATGATTAATAATCATAAAAAAATACTAATTGACCTCAGTTTGTTCCTCACATTAAATATTAAACAATTAAATTTGAAATTTACTTGTTTAGTCATATTTTGGACAAGTTTATCCACAGTAAACATTATGTATGCTTTTGTGCCATATATATATCGAAGGCATTCCTCAAAAACCGGTAATTCCATATCTCCATCGAATTGTTTTTCAATTAATTCTAGCATAACTGCATATGGGTCACCTTTGTTTAAATCCATGTCAACATCCGCTAACAATATAAAAAAAGTAGAACGTGAAAACTGTTAAATAATCGAGATTTATTGACAACTATATATAATGCTTATGAGAAAACAAAATATGATTAAGACTCACGGTCAATGCGATCAGGCAGGAGACCTAATTCGGTAGCTACAGCACTTGGTCCCCTAACTTGAGACGTAGATGATGATATCTCTTGTGCACTTTCCTTCATCGTTTCGAGACGGCTAAATAACATCTAATAAAACAATTATTAACAAGTTTGTTTATTATTATTATCTATAAATCTATATCTTACTTGCAAAAAGCGGAAAAAGCAGTAAAAGGAATTATTTCCAAAGAAATAGCACGTAGACTTTTTTTTTTGTTTCGCATTTCCGGCATTAGCAACAACGGCTCGAATATTCTCACGAGATTCTTTTGAAACCTGAATCCACATTCCACTTATTGGTTCCGCATTTAAAGGCTCTCCATCAATATTGTCAGTTGATATATTTGTCGAAGTTTCTTCATGATCAACCAACATAGCCGAATCTTCGTGATTTAAGCCATCGAACATATTTGGTGGAAGTTCAAAAAAGCTTGGTACAAATGTCTTAAAAAAACGTTCGATCTTTTCACGATCACTTGGTGCAACCGTTAGTGACCGATCCATATAACCAAAGAGAATGCGAGCCACATCTTTGAAGACTTCTAAATCCTTAAAGATAAATTTGAATTGATATTCAGCAGGCTCACCTTCGTCAGAAGGCTCGCGACGAAGATTTTCAATTTCAGCAACTAAATATTTAGGTGTTAAAGCTTTTTTATCATCATTCTTGAATGTTATTCCTTGATGATCCAGAGACTTGTAATAATTTTTGGCATCAATCTCTCTCCATATTTTATTCCATTCTCTCTACGGGAATAAAGATCATTATGTACAGAAAATAAATTAAAATCAATTGAAGTGAATAAACAAACCCTTGCTCGTTTCCATTCTTCATCTTTTTGTCGAAGTCGTTTGAGCACTACCGGAACGGCAGTGCATGGATTGTTATGTAAAGCATCAATGACTTCAAGTCCTTTTTCAACGTCATATACCTTCTTTATAATACGCTGATATATCATTGATTGTCCTCCTAGACCAGGTTCAAGTTTAAATTTAGCCTTTTCTTCAGGTGTCAATTTGGTATTAATCTTCTTCTCAATCGGTTCCAATAGATGAATCGTATGAAGATTGGCTTCAATAAACATATCATATTCATATCTAAACGAAATAAATAGATAAACGTAAAGTGTAATATTAAGGAATGTTAATGGAAGGAAATAAGTGCCGAATTACAAAATAATACACTAGATGTATAGACCTTTCCTCTTCACATTTATGTAAAGCTTCTTCGAATTGATTCTTCTTATGTGATACGAATCCGGCCTCTTCGCTGGCCCATGTGGGATGCGATACCCATTTATCATTTAGTACCTCATAACACAGTTCGTCTCTACCAGAACAAGGCATGTTAGCCTCCTTTAAACACGTAAAAAAATATATGCATAGTAATCGTATTTAGATATTATTTATAAAGCTAGAACCAATTAGTATGAACAATTAAAAAACGTACTGATTCAGGTAACTGTCGGTAACTTGGTCCGTATGAAATGCATCCTTCCAAATCAACACGTGGTCTGGAATTAGCGGTATTTTGAACGATCTCGTCTCTTTCGTTTAATTTAAGGAACTGTTTTAACCAAGCATATAAGTCGGAGCTCGTTCCCCCCAAAAAAGGTGCCATATACTTGAGCAAAGATTGGCCATCCAAAATTTCTTGACTATACAAGTTTAGGAGCTTAAGGAATTCGTTATAGCTGTGCTTATTTGAAATGTACTTCTTGGCTTTTTCAAAGAATTCTAATTCTTCGGTAGATGCCAAAGGCTGTGGCTCCATTGCTTTTTGTGACTCAAGTTTAACTGGTATTGATGATGAGCTTGCATGAACCTGATCACCTGAAGGCTTGTGAGATAACTTTGATTTCTTTGGCTATGAATCAATTATTTCAGTCCAAAATAGCAAGTAATACACATATTCAAATAATCAACAATGTCATACCTTGCTAGATATCAAGCTAGGACTTCGATCCGAGTTGGGAAGTCCGGTCCTTTTTTTCTTGTTTACACTGGAGGAACCAGTAGAATTTGGTCCAACCACAGACCCCAAACCATTGTTCGTCGATCCAATGCCCGAACCCTTCTTGAATGTATCGTTTACCGATAAGTTAACAGATGATTGTGACGAGAAATTACCGACAGATGGCAATCTAGTGGCTCCATGACCTGTTATTTGTGGTGGAAAGATACAATATTTAACACCATTAACAAATAGTGTGAATATAACGTGAAATCAAATAACCACACAACTAACCGGAGCCACTATTAGCAATCGCTGAAATGGCAGGTAATAAATGTGACTGTTTTGGCGTACCATGATTTTGAAGAATGGGTCCAAATAAACCACCTGACGCTACATTACCGGATGTATCAGGTAAAAACTGTTTGAATTCGTCCAGAAGATCTGGCGCATTTTTAAAAAGTACTTGAACTTGGGAGTAAACCTTTTGTGAATAGAAATTAAAATTAATAATGTTAAACTTTAGCATATAAGGCATTAATATTTACCAAACAAAACTACTACCTCCTGGATTGGCTTTTGTTCCTTCTGGTATGTTTGTAAGATTTCTAGGAACTGTTTATAAGTGTCCGGCTCTGTCGAAAAACGATTCTTAAACGCAAAAAAATTTTCATCATCGGTCTCATATGAATTAATTACGATACGATAAATTACGATATTGAATTTCTCACTATCAACCAACTAATTAGCAAAAATTGCAGTGCTTACTTTAATCTTATTTACGTAGTTGATAGCATGATTGAATTCGACAGGTGCCTTTTTACCTTGTTGCTGAGGAGAAGTATTTTCAGCAACACCAAGTCCCACAGACTGCACTGCCTGTGCAATAGTTTGTTGAGCCACCGATTGTCCTACAGATTGCTGAGGAGAACCAATACGATAAGAAACTGTTTGTATTGGCATAGAAGAACCCGGAGGATGCGGTTGCAAAGTTGGCATTAAAGAATGAGGTGGAGGGTGTGGGTAGCTAGCATTTGAATAATATCCTGAACTTGTAATATTGGATACAGTAGAAAGTGTCGGTCCATGGTGTGGATCCATGGGACCAATTGAGGTTGTTGTAGTCCCGCTAGGTGTCGTAACACGGATGGAATCAGGATCATGAGGATTGGTTGAACACTCAATATGATACCCGGGAGGTAAAAATGTATTGAATCCTTGTATCAAAGCAGGATGCCCTTTGAAAAGAGACGATACTCGCTCAATGACGCCGGGCGTGTCTATAGCCTGACTTTTAAAGTCTTTCATTATATCAAGGAACCTATTATACACATCCGGCTGTTCTGAGAATTGCACCTTCACCTGATCAAGATATGACAAAGCATCTTTAACGTTAAGAGCCTGCTTATTATTATTTTGGGACATGGTAGGCAACCTTACTATCTAACTTTGTTTTCGTACTTATAGAAACAATGAATCATGATTATAAGCGGATGAGTGAAATATTATTTATAAGATTTTGTTTATCACGTGCCTTACGAAGCACGATAGTGATAGCACGATGCATAACCAATTGAAATGATAATTTGATAATCTGATAATCTTAATTACAACACCCTCTCGTTTTCGTATAACTTATCAATACAATGAAATATTAGTTAATATTAAAATATAAATTTTTCGGTATAATGAATTCGTTTCATTATAGGTAACTCTAAATTAGAGATGGGCACGACTCAGGTCGGCTCAAGTCAAACTTTGAGCGAGTTGAATCGACTCGGGCTCTGAGTGAAAGAATTTTTAGGAACTCGTTGATTAGACTCACTCAAATCCCGAGCTTCCGACCAAAAAAATATGGGTCTGTGGTATCTCAAAAATTCCCTATATAAATAACATCAAAAATTGCAAAATTTCATGACGAAAAGTTTTATTTAGAGGTCGGAAGTTAGTTATCATAATAAATTTCCGGTTTGTTACACAAGATCCTGTAACTTTACTGGATCCGGTTAAGGTCGGAAGTGATCTTCAGCCTAACAGAAGTACCTGACCAGGCCGGGCCAAAAATTTTGGGTAATTCGCTAGAAAAACCAACGTTTGGCATTTTCTGACCAATTTTAAGATTATAATTCAAATTAAAGTACCAGTTCTTATTTAATAAAATATTAAGATTTTTATATTTGAAAAATTAATTCTTCGAAAATAAAAAGTTCTAAAAATAGAATAACAACCAATCAAAAGATTGTAATTTAATTTGCCGAATCGAAATCAAGCATACAACTTTGTTCGTGCAAAAAATTTATAGCAATACTTATAAATAAATCAAAATCTGAAATTGAAATGCTATTTTTCTTTTTTTAAAACTAATCTTTAAATAGTGGTTTTTTTAAAAAAACTACTTATATTAAAATTTGTAAGTTGAATTTAATAATAAAATTTATAAATTTTTTTTTTTTTTTTTTTTGCTCTTAAGCAGTCACATTAGTACTTTATTAAGATTCTTGCAACTATATACAATAACTACATAGAATTTTCCTAATAACTAAGTCCAGCATCACCCAGCCACCTTATTGGTACCTAAGTGCAATTTGTTGCATTACCTTAATTAGAGTTAGACTGCTTATCTGGCTACTTAAAACCATACCAGAAAGGATTTCTCTCTTCTGAGACAAGCATTAACTGTCTTTAATCCTTTCTTTAAATTCTTTCTTCTTTTCAAAAGATCAAAAAAAAAGAGATATTATAAAATTAAATACAAATAAAAATATGACTAAAAAAACCAAAAGTAAACAAACAAAACCCAAATCAAAACAAAATAACAAAACAAATATGTAATAATAAAAAAAAGAAAAAACAAAAAGAAGATCAAAGCCTCAGCCAGAACAAGTTGTAAAAATTATATAGTACTGTTACTTCTAGTCTCTATTCTAAAAATAGGTCTATATTATATATAAATGTAATTCGATGATAGAGATGTCAGTGTTTAATTTCTTCCTCACCAGTTCTATAATCAGCCTTTTCATTCTGTTTAAAGTTATTTCTAATTTCAGAAAAGGGATAATTCTCCTATTCCCAAAATGGATGATTTCTGTAGATCTTTTATAGGAGGTATGCTAAATTCCCACTTCTTATAAAAACTTCTGTTAAAAACCAAGCAAGAAATATGATAATGGTGTTTAGTTAGCAGGTATTTTTGAATTTCTAATGAATATATTAAAAAACTTGCTTATTGTTCTCCTATAAGGCCTATTATTTTAACTTTGTTAACAGAAACCAAGACTTCTACTAAAATTTGTTATACAAGGGCATTTCCTGCTAGTTATCTTATATATACATGCTTTTAGTTTGCTTGCTAAATATATAAAAGAGTCCAGTGTAAAAGAACCACTTTAATCTTTATAAAAATCATTATTTATATAGTAATCTCTTCTATTTTCTTCAATAAGTTTTCCATTTTTGTTAATATGAAATTTGGTACAAGTGATCGTTAAAGAAAGTTGTTGAATTTAATATTATTAAAATTTATAAATGTAAATTATGTTAGATCTCTAGATACATATAAGATTTTTGTTATATAAGTTTAAAAATAGTAATAGTTGGTTTGGTTTAGCTTGGCTTAAAAAATTATAACTCAAGGTTCAAGTTATAATTTTATAATTATAATTTAAAAAGATATAATACTTAGTAAACAGGTTGTTAACTCTTATATAATAGGTTTAGTATTCAAATCTTATAAATAACAAATTTTGGAAATTATATTTACTGATTAGTTGAATTTATATGCTTGTAATCTTAAGTATATTAGGTCAGGTTTTACTCAATATTGAAAGTTTAGAGCATTTATATAAAATGTAATGATACATATATATAGAATAATATTTTTTTTTTATTATAATAAGTAATTAATTGTTTAGTCAAATTGGTTTTATTAGGTAATGCTATTTTAAGTACATTTTTAGTTTATAAAAGTACAGTTAGTTATATATACAATTCTAATTATTATTTATTTAAGAGTTTTATTCTAAGATTATTTGCTATTTATCAATTTTTAAAGTATCCAAAAACTCTTTTTGCTGATCTGCAGTACCAAAATTGGCATTAAACAAAATATAAACAAAGCTCAAAATCAAGACTAAGAAGCAACATCAGCACTTCTAAGAACAAAGGCTTAGCATTCCAAAAAACATATACTTAAATAGAACCAATCTTTATTAACTTGAACATTTAGTTCTTTTTACAAGTTTTTAGAAAATTTTCAACAAAATTTCATATAAATTATGGAAAATTAACTTGATTTCAAAAACAAAAGCACACAACACATGACCAGTGAACAACAACAAACAAATAAACAAATATGTCTCATTTTAAAAGAAGTGATAGCTACATAACAATAATAACAAACACAAGATTATGTATTAAATCAGATAAGAAAACAGACTTAGAATAAGATTAAACAAACAAAAGCCAATCATATTAGTTACAATAGATAAGATAAAAGAATTATATAATTAAGAGATATTATATTGCATCAGCAGACTAAATGCTAGAAATTTAAGGTTTATGAACAATAAGATATTAACAAAAGAACCAAGAGCAATAATGCTTCATGTTCCAGATAATAGCGAGCATATAGTCAAAAGTCTAGCAATAGTAGATACTGACAAAATTATAGCAATGGATTTACTAATTTATAGACAAATACTAAGTTTACTAAGACAAAAAAAGAATAGAATTCCAAATGACACCCTGATCAAAAAATGAGCAACTAAAGCCAGAATAACTTATAAAAACTCAAAAACAGTAAACTATATAACAAATATGAATAATTAACAAATTCAAGAAGAAACAAACAAAATAGAAGGTATAGAGAAAAAAAGCAAAGTAGAAAAGTCTCAAAAGATAGTTACAAGAAAACAGTAACAAGAAAAAGAGAATCAAGCTGAAGATGTGAGACCTTGTGAATCAGCTAAACTAATAAAGAACAGCATGCATATAGAGGAAGAAAACCAGTCAGATAGGAAAATAACAAACTAAATACCAGTAACAGCTTCTTCTGAAATATCTAAAAAAGAAAATACAAATAAAACAAAGCTTAAGGACAAGAAGTTCAAAGAAGATCAAGAAATTTTTCTAAAAGATATACTCAATGATAGTAAAAAAATATATGAAAAAGAAGCTCAAAAAAAAATCTAAGAACAAAAAGAAAAAGAAAGCATTAGAGCTTTAGAAAATCAAATCGTAGCAATACCATTAGAGGATAGCTTGTGGTTATTTAAAAATAAAGTATGTAATCACAAAAACTCATTTAGAACAAATATTTCAGCATACAATCTACTAGAAGATAACAAAATCAAAAGAGTGAATTATTTAAAATAGATGCTAAGAGACAACAAGCATATCAAATTGATCAAAGAGAAATTTAAAAGAGGAAACAACTAGGTAGTAATTAATTTTGATTGTGAATTTAGCAGAAGTGCAGCAATTAAAAAAGTTAAAAGAAAAGAAGGTGATTGGCTAGTTATGATTTCAGATGAAGAAATAAAGAATTCTGCAAAAGAAGATTATAAACAACCCAAAAAGTACAAAAAAGAATTTAAACAAACAAGTTCAAACAATATAAAAGAGGAAACCACAAATAAAGAAGAAGAAAAAATCATGACAGAACAGAAAATTCTGACAATTTGGGATTTATCTCTAGTTGTTAACAAAAAAGAAATAAGATACATGTGCAGAAGGTTTCAAGATTTATACATAATATAAGTAAAGAGGATGCAATATAAGGCATTAGCAGTAATCAAAATAAGTATCAAAGAAAAAAGAAATATGTTCTGGTTCTTACCTTTAGAAAACAATAAACTCATAAAAATAACTGAAGGAGATGAAAATTACAACTAAAGAGATAAACAGTGCCAATTTACAGCAAGACTGTTAGATATATCCAAAGAAGCTTTAGAGGTCTTACTCTTATGATGTTTAAAAAACAAAGAAGCAAAAGCTGTATATATTCTAGCAAACAGAAATGGAAACCAAAAAAAGTTTGTGATAATAATATTTGTAAGTACTGAAAAAATGGATCTGGCTTAAACCAAACCAATATAGTAAAACAACTATCGAGTAATTTGAGAAAACTATCAAAGAAAAGATTCAAAAAGAAATGAAGTATCAAGAGGAAGAAAATGAACAGTGTCAGAATTAAGAAACAAAAAATAAACAATTTCAAAGTCAAAAGAAACAATATAACAAATAGAAAAAAATAATAATGCAAACAGAGAACAGTTTTTAGAAAATCAAACAGAGTATTTAACAGATAACATAGCAGAAGAAGGAAGCTCAGAAAAGAGAAAAAACAAATTCAAAGCCCAAACTAAAGAAAAAGCTTTAAACACAAAAGATATTCTAATAAAGATTTTAAATAGGCTATAAAAGTTGGAAGAGGCAAGAGGAACAATAATGAAAGGTCTTGCAAATCACTTCTAAAACTTGCCACAGTTGAATTAAAGAGACCAGATATAGAGATAACCTTCTTTTTGCAGGATCAGAGGCACAAACAGAAGACAAAACAAACAAAATCTCTACAAACTGATAATAGTAATAAAAAGCTAAAAAGAAGGAGAGAAGCATAATAGAAAATGTGAAAAAATCATTTATAAAAAAAATCTATTTCAGGAACAGTATAGTGTAAGTCCAATTTTTTGAATCACGAGTGCTCGAATCAAAGCTATGATCCTTACCTGATCCAAGATCATGGGCAAAGTAACAGAAATGGTACTTATAGTACTTATGGTACTTATGTCACTTCTGTTACTTCAGCCATATATGCATTAAATGACATATCGACCTTTTATTACATTTAGTGAATATATGAAGTATAAGGAATAACTGGCATTTATAGCATAAATTGATTATGAATGTAAATAAACCATTTATTATAAATAAAGAACATTTCTGCTCAGGAGAGAAGGACAATGATTTCTTCCCTTAAAACAAACAAATTTCCTAATAACAATAAATACCCACCCTCTAATCAAGTAAAAGTATCACCATAGACAAACTAATAAACTATCATTAACTCTATCTCTAACCTAATCATTCGTTTATAAATCATCACTAAATCTGCCATTGATCGCTCGTCGCAAGTCACATGACCAACTCGTTAACATAGTAGAGGAAGTTCCAACTCTGATTGACAAAAGTAATCCTGAGTTAAGATATACAAGAAAAGACAAAAGAAGACAAAGATTAATAGAAGAATCGGTTAAAGGAAAGACTTGAGAAAGAAGACTAGTACTTACCTATAGATAAACTACTCACCAAATCTAACATGCCTATTTCAACTTAGCTGCCATAGGTTACACAGAAGTTGGATTAATTTAGCAACAGACTCACTGATTCAGAATCACAATAGAATTAAACTTGGCAACATATAACATTAATAGCCTAAAAAGCAATAATCAAAAAATAGAAGCATTATACATGTGAGCATTAGACAACAATATTGATATAATAGGGCTAGCAGAAATGAACATTACTGCAAGAGAAGAAAATTTTCTAACAAAAGACTGCATTGAGTATAAAAGTTTTTGAGCAAATGCAAAAAAAAAGGTTCAGATGTAGAGTTTCTAATTAGCAAACAATAGGAAAAACATTTAAATAAAGTAGATAGAATAAGTGAATATATGATTTTAGCTAATTTTATATTCAAACAAGCAGAAATCTTAGTTATTATGATATATGCACCCCCTAACAACAAAGAAGAAAGATTAATTATACAAAAAATACTAATAGAAAAATATATAAAATGTATAGCAAAAACTTAATTAGTAGTAATAGGTGACCTAAATTGCATAATAGACACAGAACTAGATAAATTGCAAAAGACTAAACAAAAATCCAAAAAGCAAGACCTGCTTATTAAATGGTTAGCAAGACAGGAGTTCCAAAATACCTATAGAACAATTAATCCAAAGAAGAAAAAATTCTCATGGTCAGGCAGAGAACAAAAAACAAGAATTGATTATATATAAGTTACAGAAGGGCTTGCTAATAGGCTATTAGATGCAAAAATTCAAGAGATGGATATTTGAACAAATAGTGATCATGATGCAATTGTGGCAAGAATGGACTTAAATCATCTTATAGCAGTATATAGAAAAGCAGAAATCAAAAAAGAAAATTTTCAAAGAATAGTACTGCTATTCAACAAAGCAACAAAAGAAAATTGGGACAATTACAGAAATGAACTCGAAGTACAACTAAAAAAAAAATTACATTACCAGAACTACAGCAAGTCTTGGTAAAAGGTTTACTCAATGAGAAAGATACAAGACTAGACAAGTAGTAGGATATTATAAGTAATATAATATAAGTGATAGCAAAGAAAACATTGTCTAAAAGACGAGTTCTAAACACAACTGCAAACAAAAAAAAAGAGGTGAGAGAATCAAAACTAGGAAAAATACTTATACAATTAGGAAGATAAATTAGTCTGGGTAGAAAGAATGTTGAAATAAAGTGGTTAAAAGAGAACATAGAAGAGCTTAATAAGGAAATTGAGTATATTAACCAGCAGCATAATGTATATATAGAAAAAGCACAAGAACATTAGTCCAAAGAACTAATAACTAACCTCAAAGGCTGGTGGCAAATGCTTCATGCAAGGTGAGCATGTGAAATCCAAAGGCTTAAAAGAAAAGAAATTGAAAAAAACATTAAAAGAAGATGTGCAAAAATAAATGAAGAGTAAGAAAAAATGCTAGCAAGTCTTTTAGACAAACCATATAACAAAATTCAAATTGATAGGCTGCTTAAAGAAGAAGGAGAAGATAATTCAAGACAACTAATTACAAAGCTACTAGAGGTATTAAAAGAGACATAAGAGTATTACCAGAATCAATTTAGACCTAAGCAAGTCAAATATGAAATTTTTGAAAAGAATTAGAAAGAAATCTACAAGTTAAAGAAATCAATTCAAGCTAACTAGTACAGTGAAGTGAATCAGAATATTTTAGAAGAAGAGTGAATAGAAATGTTAGCAGAACTAAAAAAGAACACAGCTCCAAGAATATCAGGAATTACATATACATTAATACAAGCAGCAGGATCCAAAGTTCAAGAACTATTTAGAACATTTGCAAAGATATGTGTTAAAACAGGAAAAGTGCCAGCAAAGTAGAAAGTCTCTCAAATATATTTGATACCAAAAGAAACAGATTGGCAGTACAATTTAAGCAATGTAAGATCAATTGCATTGCTTAAAACTTTTTGAAAGTGCATGACAAAAGTTTTGACTAAAAGATTGACAAATATTTTCTGCAAGAAAAGTATCTTGGAAGGCCCAAACTTTGCAGGCCTACCAGAAAACTTAACAGAGGAGCCTGTTTATATTATAAACATGATAATGAAAGATGCAAAAGATAACAATAAGAAGCTCTGGTTGGTTCTTCAAAATATGAAAAAAGCATTTGATTCAGTATTACTTACAACATTAAAACTGGTGATAGAAAGAATTAAACTACCAGAAACAACAATCAAGCTAATTCTAAACTTGTTTACAAATAGAGAATCAAAGATTATTATACATTAAGGACATACAGAGGCATTCCAAATCCAGGATGAAATTGAACAAGATGAGGTTCTGTTACCTCTGGTATAGAGAATATTTTATGATCTACTATTAGAGCATATACAAAAAAATACTAGTCTGAGATATACAGTATCAGTAAGATTACTGTATAACCAAAAGCTTAATTATATAACAGAGATGAAATAAAAACAAGCCACAATAGCATTCGCAGATGATACAACCTGGATAATAGAAAGTAAAAAGCAGATAAAATGAATAATCAAAATTGCAGAAGAGTTCTTCAAATTTAATGATATACAAATAAATAGAAAAAAAATCTAAATTACTGATTATAAACTCGAAAGAAACTAAGAAAAACAGAAGAATTAAACTTAGTAATAAATGGATATATAAAGAAGACAAAAATAAAATAACAAGATTCCTTGAAATTTGGCTAAACAACAGACTAAAAGAAACAATAATAAAAGCAAAAACAAAAGAATTAGTACGATCAACTGTAGAAGGATTAAGAGAAAAGAAAATGACTATTGCACAAGTAGCATATATAAACAATATGTGCATAGTACCAAAGCTCAATTATATGTTGCAAATAACCAAGCTCCCAAAAAAGATAATAGACAATATACAAAGTCCAATCCTAAGATTAGTGAAAAATAAGTTAGAAATAGCAAGAACAGTTGAAACTAGTATAATTTTACACAGAAATTTAGGCAATTGCAACTTGCTATAAAATCAATTACTGATGAAACAAATTATGAGCTTACACAATCATTTAAACTCATCAGGCCCAGAGGAAATGCTAACCAGAATTTGAATAAGCCAAGAATTAGCATACATAGGAGCATCAAAAAATAATTGGCATAAAAATTTATCAAACATATGTAACAAGCTTTGAAAAAACAATCTAGTATGTTATGTAATGCTAAAAGCAAAAAACATGCAAATAATATTTAGATTTAATAACTTAAATAATATTTGTGAGCAAAACAGGCAAAAAATAGCAAAAGTACTTAGGGAAAAGTTCACAGTACAAGCAGCAACAGCTTTAAGAAAACTAAATGTTTTTTATATAGAACAGTTGATCAATAGAACTGATGACCAAATGATTACATGGCAGCAACTCAAAGTTCTAAGAGGTAGCTTAAGTAAAAAAAAAGTGGCCAAATAGTTTAAAATAATAGAAAAAAAAATAATTGAGAATATCGAAACAAGAAAAGTAAAGCTAATTTTTAATATACAAATACCAAATATAGATGTTTTGAAGATTGGTTTAGCAAAACTATCTAAAGACAAAAGAAGAAAAGACTGGATTATACTAAAATGTTCAAAAGAAAAAGAAAGTAAAAATCTTGTAATTAGAAGAGCACTCATAAATGAACATAAAAAAATTCTTACAAAGCATTAGAATATAGAGCAAAAGAAAAATAACCCAAGGCCAATACTTAAAAAATGCAAAGGTTGCAAGATAAATAAAGAAAAAAAGCTAAATAAATGCAAAAAATGAAATAACAAATCAGAGGTGCCAGAAGCCTTGACAAACCTAGTAAAAAAAAGAGCTGAAAATTGGAAATTAGAGATCAAGAAAGAAATAATTAATATAAAAGAGAATTGTAAATATAAAGAATCAATAACAAAGAAGAGTCAAATTGAAAAGATAGTATGCCTTACACAAGAAGAAGAGCTAATCCAAAAGCAAAATATAAGCAAAGAGCTAAAAGAAGAACTAAATAACAAATTACGCAAAAACCAAGTAAAAAACTACATAAATTTGTTCTTTTATACAAATGGCTCCCTCAAAAGATCTAGTTTAAGAGAAGGAATTCGAGGCAACAAAATAGATGTTAGTTAAATGCAAGTAGATAAGAATAAAAAAATAAAAATTGATGAAGGTTATTTTAGAGTGCAAAACTGACCATTATCAACCAAGCCAGAATTGCTAGCAATTTGAGAAGTTCTCTTAATCACATCTAGAAATAGTAAAGTCAAAGTATATACAGATAGTGTAGCAGTAATAGCAGAAATAAATAGAGAACTAAAAATTAAGTCTAACAAACAATAGCTTAGAGAAAAGAACTATGATATAAAAAAAAGCATAATAGAGATTATAAAGCTCAAAAAGTTACAATTAGAATTAGTCAAAGTCAAAGGTCATAGTGATGATAAATAAAATAACTTAGCAGATAGTTTAGCAAAATTAGGTAGTAGCTTAGAAAATAGAGATAGAATAGTTAGAGAAATACTACAAAGTAAAAATGTTTTATTATATTAAAAAGATAATGCGATGGAAGGTCCAACAAGACAATTTTTAAAGGATGTTCTCGATCTTAAAATAAGTGTAGAATGGAGATTTTCATTAGTTATAAAGAAGCTAGAACCAAACAACAAAACAGAAGAGCACAATTGGTCATCATTATAGAGAAAAATTAAAGATTAAAGTAGAGTAAAATGTACAAGTATGAAAAAAAACAAGCAAATCGAAACATTGATTAAGTGCTTGAATAAAAAATTACCTTTGCTAAAAACACTAGCAGAGCAACGTCCAGATCTTTATACAAGCCCATATTGTATTCTGTGCAATGAAGAAAAAGAGAAAGAACAAGAGCATTTAGCAATATGTAGCAATCATAAAAGAGGTTGGCAAAATATAGAAGAAACCTTAACCAACCTGGCATGGTCAGCACTAACAGAACAATCACAGAAAAACTTAGATAAAGAAAGACTTAGAAAAATTATATAGGGAAAAATAAGAAAGAAAAAGAAAGAGAGTAGATATAAAATAATCAAGAAATTAATTTATGAAAAAGCTACAAAACTGATTCAAAAACTGACACAAACATTGACAGAGACAAAAGATTTCTTACATGTATTAATAAATACAGCATAAAACAGTTTTTATAAGAATATATGGAAGAAACAATATGAGACAGTTGTTGTTTAGAAGAAAGAACTAGGAATTGGTCCAAAAGATAAGAGAAAATACAGAAAACAACTATCTACAGAAACAAGTACACCAAAAAAGTCAAGAGCAGCAAAGTCAGATAAGCAAACTCTAGCCCAGAAAGAAGAAAAAATAAAGAAAAAAAAAGGATAATAATAGAATACAAGAGTTATAGCTAAGATCAGTTAAAAATTTTGTTAATAATAATATAAAGCCTTTTTTTTATGGTTTCAAAGGCTAGCTTGGTATAGCCCTCAGATCTGGATAATTTCTCAACCAGTATGACAGACTACTTTTGGGCACTTTTGAAGTAGCTGGAGGATGTTGAACCAAAATTTAAGCATAACTGTATATACTAAATATATATTAAATACTTAATAAAGGTAAATGGCAAGACTGCCAAAGTTAAAAAAAAATATATATATATATTTGCTATTTATCATATTTGATCTTTGCTTATAGGTATTCTATTTAAACTTTCTAACCTTTTTCTAATTAGTACTTATATAATTATTTTATTTTATAGTAACTACTTTGTATTGCTTCTTATTGAAAACTATTTAGATTTAATTTATTTTTTATTGTATTAATATCTAGATTGTTACACATTTTAAAGCTTATCATTTGGCAATAAGATTCAAAAAATTCTTTTACTAATTTATCTACTTATTCTATAAATCTTAACAGAGCTATGCTTTTGCAAGATTTATCTAAACCTTAGCATTACTTTATAATATATCTTTAATAATTTAAGATATTTTTGCTTTTGTCTTTAGACTTTTAATTTAGATAGACTAATAGGAATATAATCTGTTTTTTAGTATATTAGATTAGCCTGTTATATTTTTTTTCAATTTAATTTTAGTATTCTAATTAGTAATATTTTTTACTTAAAGGTTCTTACCTATTCAGCTTTTTTACATTAGTATTTATTTTTTAGGTTTAGTCTTTATAATAGTATTATTAAAGATTTGTATTACTACTTTACTTAGGTCTTTCTAAATAGATTTTTGTTTTTTTAGTTTCTACAAATTTATATAATTACAAGAACTTAGTTAAAGTTTATACTATCTGATATGTGTTTACATCTTTTTATATAACTAATTATATAAATACTTTATAACTTGCCAGTTATGCTAATACAATTATAATTATAGATATCTTTATTCAATTATCAAAAAACAGTTATTATTATATAAATAAAAATTTAAATTTTATTATCAATAGGTTTTGAACTTATAATCTGTTATTTGAAGGTTAATAACTTATTTACTTTATTAAGTTGTTATACTGTTATAAAAAAATATTAAAACTGATATTATATAAAATTTTAATACAAATATATAATAAAATTATTAAGCATATAAGTCTAAAAAACTAAAAACTAAAACTTATTTAAAAATTTTTAAATAAAAAATAATACAAAATTTTAATTATATTGTTAGACCAATAAAAGCTTATGAGCTATTTACAAAAAAATAGATAAATAATCAGAACAATAAATATATAAAAAAAGTATATATATCAATCAAATTATTAAAATTAATTAATAAAAAAAAAAAATACAAAAATATGTTATATTATATCATTTAAATTAATAGTTTAAGAAGTCTTATTAGTTTTAAGTAATAGTTAATAAAGAATGATAAAAAAGATATTAAAAAAATAAATACTATGATTTAAATAAACTTTACAAAAGTATAATAATTTAATAGTTAGTCTTAACTACAAGTATTAATCTTAGTTATAGTATTATTTTTATTTTATTTTATTTTTATTTATATTGTTATTCTATATCTACTTCTTTTAAGATAGTAGGTAACTAGAGCGACCTTAGACAGTGAACACTTTTTGTAACCTTACTTGTTACTATGTTATAACTAAGTCAGAAGGTGTTTTATTTTAGAAAACTTAACAAAGAAGATTTAAGGCAATTTGCAATTACGAAAGAAACTATAATTAAAAGTATATAAGAATACTAATAACTGTTTAATTTGGATAATATAAACTAGTAGTTTATTAGTGAAAGAGTATAAAGACTTGATGTTGAACTTAGGGTCCACATCTGCTGCTTTTATACTTTTTGGCTATATAGTGAATATAACAGCCTATATCTTTTATATGTATAAGATATTTTACAACTACTATTAATAAAATAAATAAGATATATTTGATTTATAAAATAAATAAAATAAATAAATTAAATAATATATATAAACTAAATATAATATAAAATATAGATGCTTTAAAATGCATAAATGTTATTGTCTGAAACATAGTGAGGACTCTATAGTAGAGCAATTAACATGATTTTGCATTGGATTTCAGTCATATGATCAAATAATTGCTAATTAAACTATATAAATTGACACAGATCAGCCTGACAAACCGAAATTTGCTAATAATCAATACATATTTATATTTTTAGCTTCAGACATTAACAGTACCTGTTTTCCTAGTATATGTTATATGTATAATATTTTGCACAGTTATCATTCAACCAATCAGATCACAGCTTTCTTATTAATTTAATTATTGGATTCGATTTTGTGATTCTGTGATCGTAAATAGATGATCTATACCTCATTAGAACTGTCTCAGTGAGCTAATTCTAATGGTAGTAGTTTTATCAAATTCTGTCTAGTGGTTCAAGAGTTATAGTCATTTTTGTAGATTAACAATATAATATCAGAATAGAAACTTTATAAGTATATAAAAGAATTTCTATACTAAAGATTTCTAACTACATTTGTACTACTTATTTAAAAATATTCTTTTAAGACACCTAATGTGATATTACACCTTCTATTTCCTATTAAATGCTATAATTGATTAATTTATCAATTTCTAGCTAGAATAGGTTAGAGAGGACCTAAGATGTTTATTTTATTATTATATAAAGCAGGAAGTTAATAAGTAACCTTGAAGAAGTCATTTTTTAATGACAAAAAAGTTGTTATTAAGTTGAATTGTAGTTGAGTTTGTATTGGATTGTAAAGTTATAGTAGATAAAAAGAGTCTATTGCATTTGCTTTTAAAAGTAATATTATAGACAGATTCTTATTGATGTTGTGCAATGTTACAAGAGAATCAGATCTTATTAAAGAACCAGAATAGAAGATTGTTGAATAAGTTTATAAGAAAAGGTGTAGTTTGTTTATTTGTAAATATTTTAATATTGTCAAAAGTTGTATTAGATATGGTGCCAATGAGTAGGTTTAAAATATAATGATATTATAAATTAGTTATATTGAGTATAAAATGAAATATTATATTTAGAAGAATAGATGATGAGATAGATAAAATATTAAATGTTGTTAGAGTATTATCAATCATATCAAGAAGTGTTTGTTGTATGTTAAAATTGTTTTTGTTACATTGTAGTATATATAAAGTATCTTCTATATTAGAGCATTAACAGCAAGTTGGAGTAGTATATAGGTATAGGTAATGTATATTTAAGTTTTGCATAGTAGGTAAGTTATTTGTTAGAATTTTGATATGAAAGAAGTAAAGTTGTAGATTATGTTCCAAGAAGTTTAATATTTTAAACATTAGAGATTATTCAATATTAGATATGTTGTTAAAGAATTTAAGTGATGATTATGTATTAAGTTCACTAATTGTAATAATATTTTTAACAAATATACAAATTTTAAGAGAAATGAGATGATTATTCTATAAAAAATATATAAATGGATTAAAGAAAAAGAGTTGTATTTTTAAAATAAGTTTGTTAATGCTAGGGTTTCTCAAAACCAAATCAAATCAAATATTTCCTTGATTTGATTTGATTTGATCAAATCAAATTCAAATATTTGATTTAAATATTTGATTTTCAAAAAAATT
>CAJVQA010002232.1:0-22593 GCA_910591915.1 Cetraspora pellucida
TTGCTGGTTTGCATTCCTTTGTGTAACCACAACCTTGTCCCAAAGGACAATGTCATGTGACCTGTTACACAAATGCCTCATGACCTACCAGTCATGCTGGTGTGACTGCCATTACAGGTATCCTAACCTAATCATTAGTAACAGTTTCTGTAATACAAATATTACATAGGTGATTATTCAAATTTTCGCCATCGATGGAATTTGAACACCCAACCTACCACTTGGAGAGTTGACAATCTGACCACTTCACTAGGTCGCCACACCCCTATTTGTATATATTTATGTTTATTTACTTTTATTTATTAATTATATATTACTATCTATTGTTTTTAAAATTAATAATAATTTTTTTTATTATATGAGCAAGGCCTTACCTTAACACTAAAAAAAAAATATAACAATTCTTAAAATTTTTTATTTTTTTTGTTTAAATTGCTATTATAATAACTTTAATTTTTTTGACTATTATGTCTTTATACTATATTTATATATCTTGTTTTTTATTTTTTTTTCTTATAATAATTTTATATATTTTTTATACTATTTTTGAGTTATTACTAATTTTATACTTTTACTAAATTTGTAAAAAGAGATTAGTAAGAAGAGTTTTAATTATATTATAATTATAGTTTAGCACTATTTTTATTATTAATATTTTTTTTATTTAAGTAGCTATACTAATAATCTTTATTAAAAAATGTTAGCTTTGTACTTCTATATTGAAAATAATTATAAACTTAATTTCTAGATTTAGCTTTTTTAACTGTTTTTAAAAGTGCTTAGAAGTGATCTATTGCATTAAACAGTAACATATACTATCAGAAAAACTATTTTTAATTATTACTTTACAATAAAGAATTACCAATCTGATAATACTTTCTTATAAAAAACTAAAAATAACTAAACTAAAAAGATTACAAAAAGAAAAAATACCTAAAAATATCAAAAGTATATTTATTTATAACTATTTCAATAAGATTACCAATATTTTAACTTGTGCTAAGAATTTAATTACACTTTAATCTGTATTAAAAAAATAAAATTATATATATATAATTTAAAAATTATATATATCTTTAATTTAATATAATTTTTTAATATTAAATTCTTCTTTATTTTTATTATACTGTATATTAGATAGTATATATAATTGTATATAATTGATTTATTTTTATTAAATTATATAATAATATATAATTGTTTAAACAAAAATAGTAAACAATGCTAATTTTTTATATAAAAAAACCAAATTTCTTACTTTTGAATAAAAAAAAAGTATCAAAATAAATAAAAAAGGTTAGTAAATATAATATATAAAAAGCTAAACTAAAAATAATGTTTTTAGTAATTTGTTTTGTTTTTGTTTTTAACAATGTTTAACTAATGTTTTTCTTTATTGTTTTTAAAATATTTTTCTGATTTGAATACTAAATATATTAAGAAGTCTGTCTAAAAAAAAGGTCTAATAATGACAAATACTAAATATATTAAGGAATCTATTTAAAAAAAAGCTCTAATAATGACACAAACTATCAAAAGCATCTTATTTTTTTACATATTTCTAGTTTATTAGTAACAATCTGCTTTATATATTAGTACAAAGTCAAAAGTAATATCTACTTAGAAACTTAACTTTTCAAACTGTTTTAGTATTAGTTTAGTTTAAGTGATTGTTAAAAAGAAAATTATTGTTAAATGTTTGTAAAAATAATTATTATTTTTATTATAATAATATAATATTAGATTATAATTATAATATATAAAATATTATAGTATTATAAAATAATTTTGAATAAAAAAAGCAGTAAAAATGAGAATATTCTATGATAAAAAATTAGTTTAACCAAAATTAAAAGCACCTTTGGTATAACTAAATAATCTCATTATAGAAAGAAAAAATTTTAAGATTGGTATATAACTTTTTTATATAAAGAAAAGATATCAAATCAGATATTAGTTATATTTAAATAAAAGTATAAAGTAACCAAAATTAGAATTAACCAACTAATATAAAATAAGATTTGCAAAGTAGTATAATATCATTAAAATTAGTATAACTTCTTAGATATAATCAGAAATATTATTAAATAAGCTAAAAGCTTATAATATATAGTAATATAATATTACTAAAGTCAAAAAACTCTCTAAATATAATTAGAATTAACCTAATTGTAAATATAATAAGTTTTAGTTTTTACAATAAAAGAAAGCATCTTATTAAAAGTAATATATAGCATTAAGTTACTGTATGATATTAAAATTTAAAACATCTGCAAAAATAGTAATAGTAGTATTATAAGTGAAAGCCTTTTTAATTTTCATACTATAATGATGACATTGCACAGGGAATCTCTTATGGGTATATGTGATGTCTAAGAAGAAAGTATAACTTCTGTTAGATGTTGTCAAAAAACTATACCCTTCTCTGAGGCAGTTCAGAAAAGGTAATATAATACTAATAACTTTACTTTATTTTACTAAAAGAAGATAAACCTTGCCTGTAAGAATTACCTTAGAAAGTGAGTATCAATACAGTTTATAGTTAAAAGCCATTTATTAAAGTAATAACAAAAAGGGCTATCTTTAGGTTTCTGTTCCTAAAGAATCCCAAGATGTGTTTACAATATTAAAGGGAAAAGAGATGTTTGTTGCTTAATCGCACTTGGAAAATTTAGCAGGATTTATATATTTGTAAGCTAAGTAGCTAAGTGGTCAAGTGACTAAGCAATTAAGTGACTAAGTAACTGAGTAACTAAATAATTACTAAGCAACCAGAAAGTTCTAGCAACTACTAGTAATAATAATAATAATAATAAAATAACTAATAATAATGATAATAATAATAAAATAATAATAATAATAATAACTAATAATAATAATAAAATAATAATAATTTGTTCTATAACATTTCTGTCTCTTTTAAAAATTTATTTCATAAATTCTATATTCTAATCGATTCAAGAAGTTGGATGTACTCATCATCTAGCAACTTGATAATATGTATTGTAGTCATATACTTCAACTGTAAGGTTATTTTTTTTGGTTGCAACTTAAGGACTTCATATATTCTGAGAGCACCTTTCTAAGTATCTTTTGCTCTTCTTGTTACTTGAGCATTCTAAATAAGGTCTTTAACCTTGGATAGGTTATTGAACTTCGAGATTATTTGTCCTAAGTAATAGTAAGCTTTAATTTTCTTGTTGAGGTTATGTCAAGTACATTCAGAATTAGATAAGAACTTTAAGATTTGAATAACTTGTTATTTTTATATTCTTTCAGAAAAGGGTTGGTTATGCTTCGAGTTGTTGGTTTTGGTGTCTGTTTCAAATCATTTATTATTTAAGTTAGATGATTAGTATTATTACTTTCTAACTCTGTAGGTACTTCATTAAGTGAAGTTTTGATTAGAAAAGATTGTATTTTTTTTAATTGTAAAAATTCATTATTATTAAATTCTACAGGGGCTTTTTTATAAAGTTTAAGTTAATAACTTTTTCTGGTTCTTTATCACTTCAAAGAATAATATTTTAAGATGATATATCTAAGTGGTTTTGAGATGCAGAGTTCTGTTTTCAGATTTGGAGAAAGTTGTTTAAAGTAATTACTGTTTTTGGTTGTAATTTTAAGAATTCCATTTTTAGAAAAATTTGTACGATTTGAGGTGTTTATATAAATTTTCAAGTATCAAAATCTTCAAATAAATTGTAACTTTAAAAAATTTATGTAATATTATTGTCTTTTTCTCTAGTTTTAGATTTTTTTTTCAGAAATTCCAGTTATTTGATAAGAATAAAAGGTTTCCATGTTTGTTTTCATGATATTTAGCAAGATAATTACTGTAATAGTACTTTTGCAATGTTTTTTCTTTGTCATTACAAAGTTTATAGGCACTATTATTCAATTTTTTTGAATAATAAAGGGTCCAGTTCTTTTATCTTCAAATTTAGCTGATCAAGAATGTTCTATATCCTTTCTAATTATCTATACTTTGTTACTAATTTCAAAAGTTTTATGATGGATTTTGGCATTAAAGTATTCTTTCTGTTTCTGTTGTAATTCATTGGTCTTTTCTTTTGCATTGTTCTGCAATTCAGGTAGCTTGTCAATAAGCTTAAATGCTTAGTACAATATGCTATTTTGCAAATTATGCTCTGTTTCTTTATAGAGTTTGACAGAGAATAAGGCTTCAATTGGAAGAACAGTTTGTCATCTGTATACAAGCTAAAAGAGAGTATATCCAGTTGTAGCATGCTTCTTTGTTTGATAAGCAAGCAGTACAGCAGGTATATGTAAGTCTTAGTCATCATTTCCTTTTACTTTAGCAAGTAATTTACATAAGGTTTGATTAAGATATTCAATCATTCTATTTGTCTGTGAGTGGTATAGTAAAGAAAACTTATGTTTGATAAGAAACTTTTTATATAGAATGTGAACAGTTTTACTAATAAAATTTTTTTCTTAATCAGAGAGAATAATCTTTGGTATTCTATGTTGACAAATAATTTCTTCAAAAATAAACTGAGCTAAGGTATTTGCTTTAGCATCAGGTACAGCATAGGCTTCTGGCCATCTTGTTAAACTATTTTATATCTCTTATCAAACTATTTTTCAACAACTTTCTTTCTTTAAAATCTCTCTATCTACTTTAGATATCTCACAGCTTCTCTTAACTTTTGATTACTTTACAACAAACTACTATTTTTTCTATTTACCTTATAACCTAATCAACAAATCAAATAATCAAATAATTATTCAAATTGATTTTAGAAAAATTTTAGCTTTAATTAATATATATAATTTCACTTCTTTTCAACTATCTTCTTTATTACAACTACAAATAATTTTACCATCCTATGATGCTCAACTTATTTAACAATTCATTTATCTATCAATATATCAAAAACAATTAACTGATCTTAACTACCTTATTTCCTAACTCAATACAAATAAATTACATTTTTATACTAATAGATTAATTAAAAATATTCAACCTTCAGATATAAAATCTGGTATAGGATAAATTTGCAAATACAACATATTAATAAAATTTAACACAGCTATACAATCTTATCCTAACTCAACTTGCACTAAACTTGAAGCAGTTTTTTATTTTCTATTTGCAGCTTTATCTAATACTTTTTTAAATACCTATATTAATAACACAACTGTCATTAAAAATTTTGAACAATCTATTATTTCTAAACTAAAAACTAGGATATCATCTACTATATTAATTAATTTAAACATCTCAAAAACATTACTACTATTTTTTATAAAGTTAAATCACATTCTACAGACTCATTTCACAACTAAGCAAATTCACTTGCTAAACAAGAAACCTTAAAATCTATTATTAAGCTTAATATTTCAAAATTTAATACTCTAAATCATTTCTTATAAAACAATTTTCCAATTTATTTTAAAGTTCACACCTTTATTAAAAACATTATAACTATTCAAGAAATTGCCAAATAGTTAAATTTAAAATTCTTTCAAAATATTACTAATATTAAATGGTCTTTTCTATTTAAAATTATCTCTTCTCTTAAAGATAATTCACAAAAATATTTCTTTTGTATTAAAATTCTTACCAATAACTTATCTATTATGCAAAACCTTAATATTTACTATTCTTACCTTTATATTACATTTTATTGTTTCTATTATACAAATATTGAAGATATTCTTTATTTATTCTTATGTCTTAACAATACTACAAATATTTTACAATCACTTGAAAATACTATATATGACACTTTTTAATCATTTCAAATTACTAATACAATCTCAACAACTTTATTAAATATTCTTCTAAATTTTATACTTCATCTCTCAAATTCTCAATACAAATATATTTTATATACTATTACTAGAACTTATTCTACTACTATATATAAAAATATTAAAACACTTATCAATAAACAAACAGATAATTTTTTACTTTATCTTTCAAACAATCTACTTAACTAGTATTACTAAAATCTTTGATCTACTCATAATATATATTAACACCAATGGAAAAACTTTTACAATATCACATCAAAGTTCAAATATACTAAAATTAGTTTACCAACTTTATTCAATTCTTTAAACAACATTAAAACTCTTTCTCAATCTATAAATATTAAACCTTTAATCACTTTTTAACAACTTGTATAATTTAATGTTTAGACAATTATTTGAAGATCTTCTCTAACCTATCCTAGCTAGAATCTAATTTAAATAGTTAGTTATAGTACTCATAGGAAATAGAAGATGTAATATCACATTGGGTGCCTAATTATAGCACAAATATAGTTTAGAAAATTTTAAATTTAGAACTTATGTTTCTATATATAATAAAGTTTCTACTTAAGCATTATTTAATAATAAAAAAAAACAAAAAAAAGTATTAGTTAATAGTTAAAATGACTATATTTTAGTTAACTATCTTTTAATATATTGAATAATAATGTTTTTAAGAATTAGTAGTATATTAAAAATATATTCTATATTGGCTGCATTAGCTTTTTGAATAATGTTGTTAAGAATTAGTAAATTGAAGATAAGTGGATTGGTAAGCATTATATTATTAATGTTCTTTGTCAAAAAAAGCATTTTTTTAGTATAAATAGTAAATAAGCAGATAAGATTAAATTGTGTATTTGCATGAATTAAAGTAATTTAAAGCAGATATTCTAGTAAAAATTGTAGAATTAAGTTAAAAAATAAGAAGATTTGTAAAGATGTTATTTTTTTGTGTTGAATAAGAGTAAGAAAGTTTTAATTTTAGTTTAAATTTGATCAAGAGTTGAGTTAAAGAAGCTTTTTTTATTATAGAAGATACCAAGATATTATATTACATCTTAAGATTTTCTAAAAATAATATTTTAGTAGTTCATTATAAGAGTAAGAATTAAAGATATTATATTACATCTTGAGGTTTTCTAAAAGTAATATTTTAGTAGTTCATTGTAAAAGTAAAAATTAAGTTTGTTAAAATTTGGATTTGATATAAAGGTCTAATTTGATAGCATTAATTTCTATATTATTGAGTTTATATAGTATAGAAAAATTATTATAATATTTTGCATTGTATTAGCACTTTCACAATGCTGAGTAATATTATTTATAAAGGCCAATAGAGAAATTATTATTAATATAAACTCTAAAACTTATTAGAACTTTTTTAATATAAAGTACTAATATATTTTTAATATAAATAAAACCTTTAGCAAGATATTAAGCCTATATTGAACATATGTTTTTTTGAGCTAATAAGAAGTGTTTTGAAGAAAATCAAGCCAATAGTAACAAATAAGTTTAAAAAATATTGTAAAAACATTAAATTCTTATTTCTATTTAAATTATTAAACAATATAGTACTAGTTAGATTAGATATATATTAATTTTATTTTAGTTTAAAAATTAAAAATTATATATTGAAAGCATATATCAGATATAAAGCATTTTTTTATAATTTAAGAATGTAATTACAACAAAGTATTTTTAGTTTTTTTTTTATAATATATTTTATTGATATCAAAACAATTATTCTATATATATATAATTATTTTTTTTTAAACAGTTATGCTAATGCTTTATTAAAATTTTAGAATTATTTTTACAATTATATAAATATATTTAACTAAGTCTAGTATTATCTGGTCATTCTAAGTACAACCTGTTATATTACTTTAAACAAAAGTAAGCTGCTTATTTACTACTTAAAGTCTGTAATAAAAGGATCTTTTACTTTTAATAACAAGCTTCTATATTGTTTTTCTAACTTTATCTTTGATTTATTTCACTTTTTTTTCTATTTTTTGCTAATTAGTTTTTTTTTCTTGCTTAAATTTTTCTTCTTTCTTTGAGTTTTTTTCTTGCTTTGTCTATTATTTTTACTTTTTTTTTTATTTGTTACTTTTTTTATATTATATTCTTTAAATCTACTTATAGAAAGTGTCTTAAACTTTTCTTGCTACTATATTTGCAAATTGTTTTCTTATATTGCTTTTTCTTATTATACAGTATACTTTTTTAGTTGTCTTTAGTTTTTTACAAAAATATGTTCAATTATAGATTATTAATTTAGTCTCTAGTTCTAGATTCTTAATTATTTTTCTTTATTCTGCTTCTAACTTGGTATTTGTTACTAGTTTGCATAAAAGTCTTGCTAGTATATTAGTTTATTTGTTTTTTTACTTTAAACAGTACTTTATCTTTTTATAGCTAACTTTCTCTGTATATATTATCTTTTTGCTTAATGTTTTTCTTTTTACAAAACTATTAGCTTTATTATTCTATTTTATTTGTATATTTTTTGTTTTAATTAAATTAATTATCTTTATTATCTATAATGCAATTTTTCTTTGAAACTTCTATTTCTGTCTGTATATTCTAAACTTCTAATGTTTTTTATTGCAGCATTATTGTTTGTAAATATTTCTAGTTTTTTTTATTAGTATTTTCAAAATTGCTATTTATATTGTTATTAACTTAGCTGTTATTAATGTTATTTATCTTTCTACTTATAATGCTATCTTTCCTTTTAGCCAATATTATGTTTCACTTGTTTGTACTTATGCTATTTTCATGTTTTTATTTGTTGTTTTTTTATTCATTATATTTGCTATATCATCTTTATATATTGTATATTTGTTTTTGCTTATTGTATTTCTTTTTAAAACTTTTACTATTTCTTACTAATATTTTTTCTTATCTTTGCTTTTTGGCTAACTCTATTTTTAAATTTTTTAACATTCTAAGCTTTATTAATATTGTTCTTCTTTTCTTAACTTTTTTGTTCTTGTATTTTCTATTAGCTAGTCTGTTGCTATTTTAATTAAGTTGTTACTTTTTTCTATTAGCATATCTAAAATTGTATTAATCTTGCTATTGATTTTATTTAATACTGATAATTTTTTTTTACTATTTCTTTTCTCTTATACATTCTTTATATCTGCTAATTTTAGTTGTTAAATTATTTTTTTTGTTTTGCATTTGCCAGTATTTTATTATTATTTTTTTTCTTTTTAACTATTATTTTTAATTGTCTAGCATCTCATATACTGTATATTATTTATTATTTTTTTTTATATTCTTTGATATAATTTTTTATTTGATTTTTATTACTTATGCATTATATTAATTTATCTTAAAGTATCATTTAACCTCTCTGCTTTCTGGTCTATTAAGCATTTTTGTCTTTATCATTTGAACTATTGTGTTTTTTTATCTTTACTTAACTGTTTTTGATAGCTTTTAAACTGCTTTATATTATTAGTTTTTTATTTTTTGTATTGGGTAGCTGGTTTAAATATATTAGTCCTCTTTACTTATTTTGGTTTTACTTTTTTTTTACAAATGTGTTTTCAATAATTTACTTATTCTAAAACTATAACCAATTGTTGTTTATAATTTACTTTTTGTACTTAATTTTTTTGCTTTTAGACCAGCTAAGTTATTCTTTCAACATAATATGGTTTTGTTTATTTGTCTAGTTTCTATATGTTTTTGATTAATTCTGCTCTTTGGCAGTCTTGTGTTATTTTTAATTTTGTTAACTGTTCTAGTTTCATCTTGTCTATTTAGTCTTGCTAATAAACAAACTACTTGCTTTATTGCTAACTTCTATTATAATGTTTTGCAATTGTTAAGGTTCTTGTATTCTATTATACAGTTTTTTAATATTCTTAGTAGATTGCTTTTTTTGTTTTGTCAGACACATTATTGGTTAATATATTTTATTTATTTCTCTTTTTAACATCTTTATTAATTGTAGCATATAGCTTAATTTTGGTATTATTATAGTATTATTTATATATGCAATCTGATTTATTGTTATTTTATTATATTTAAGATCACTTATTGTCTGACTTATTATTTTTTTGTTTTTTTCTTTATTAATACTTCTTATATTCTGTTATTTATTTGGATTTTTAAAAAACAAACTATTTTGTTTTTTGACTTCTTTATAACTTAATTTTTTTAAATATTATCATTTTTTTTTTTAACTTTTTTATTTATTATTATTAGTTTTGATTTAAATTTATTTATCTCTATATTATTTATTTTAAAGAAGTTTTTTGTTACTTTTGAAATTTTTAATAGCTGTTTTTTGTTGTTTATAATTTATATTGTATTATCTGCATATGCAATTGCTACTTAATAGTATCTTGTAATGTTGTTATATTATGTTTTCTATCTGGTCTCTTATTTTACTATATAACTTAAAATTCTATTTCTCTGTATTTTTTTTAATAATGGATTATAGAAAAGATGCTATATTAGTAATGATATTACTTTACTTTGATTTATTCTATTTCTTGTTGTTATTTCTACTATTAGACTATAAGCTATAATTATTTTAAATTGTATTTATAAAAAAAATTTAAAATATACTTAATTGTTCTTTTAAATATTTTGACTTTTTGCAAAACTAGTTCAAAACTTCTAAGTAATACTAAGTTAGATGTCTTTTTTATATCTTGTAAGAGTATTTACAGCTTTTTATTTTTTTTTATCTTTTCTATTATGATATTTAGGATGTATATAGATTGTTTTATAAAGTTTTTTAGAAGATCTATATAATTTAGTTTTTTTTTAAATAAATCTTTTGCTAAGCTTTATTGTTACAGACTTTATTATAATTTTTTTGAATATTTTAATTAGTACTATTAACTAAATGTTGTTTAAGCTATATTTTTATTTTATATCTTTTAATATTAAATATACTTGTACTACTTTTTATTTTATAGATATTTTTTTTACATTTAGATATAGATTTACATAGGCTCTAAATATTTTTTGTATCTTTTTTCTGTTTGTTTAATTAGAATATAGCTTATTTTTAATAGCCAAAGGCTGTTTCTGTCTTAAGCTCTTTTATTATTTTATTTTATTTATTCTTTTTAATTTTTTCTTAATTCTATTATACTATTTTTTTGATGTATTTTTGTAGTTTATCAATTTCTTTTTAGTTTTCTAATAACTTTTCTAATTTGGTATTCTTTTTTTAAACTGTTCTTATAGTGTTTTATTGTGTTTTTTTTGGCTAGCTTTAGCTTTATCATTAGTCTTATTTTTTTCTGTCTGTTTAATCAATTTGTTAAATATTATCTTCTTATATAACTTGTTTTTTTTTTGGTATTAAGATGAGGTCTTGCTTATACCTTTATTAATAATTTAAAATAGTTATATATATATATGCTATGGCCAAAGCCAACACTTATAGTCAGAATTAACTATTAAACTATTTGTATAAAACAAATAAATTGAAAATTATATATAAAAATAAAAGTTCAGACTAGTTTATCTGTAACCTAAATATACTAAAATAGTTAAAACTCATCTAGATTTGAATATTTAGTATATAATTTAATAACATACTATATTTAACTTATAGAATAAACTAAATGTTAATTTTGCGAATTGCTTGGCAAATAGAAGAACATGTATTTATATAAGAATATAATTAATCAAGAAGTTCACAAAAGTATGAGTAAGTGTAATTTCTTCAAAAATATATATTTTTTGTAATTAGATTAATTGATCTTAAGTATAGAGATAAGTATTTTAAAATTATATATAAACCTAATAATAAATTATTTTTATTTTAATTTTATAAAAATTTGTATTAAATAAACTAATTTAATTATTAAATAAAGTTGTAAAATAGATCTTTTTAATTCTAATAATAGTAAAATTATTAAAATAGATTAAAAACTTATTGAGATATAAATTTTTAAAGATTAAAATACAAAATTTTAAAATAAAATTAACTAATAAGTTTATATAAATTAACTAATCAAATTTTAAAATATATATTTAAAACTTATTAGTTTGTAATAATTATCAAAAAAAATTTTTTGAATGCATAATTTTTGAGAAATAAAAAATATATAAAAGCTAATCAAATTTAAAAATTAGTTTGTAAATTATTCTAGAACACAATTTCCTAATTTGGTATATTTCTAAACTGTTATTAGTATAGTCTGTTAAGTTATACTTATGTTTAAAAAATAAATCTATAGCAATAGTATTACTAGTTTATATTATATATATGAGGTTAAATATTGTTTTTAATTATTAAACATATTTTTTTTTTAGATTCTATAAAGTTGGACCAGAATTATAAATAGTAAGATTTGTTCTAAAATTTGGTCTTTGTGTTTTTAAAAATTTTTTTTTAATAAGAAGTTCAGTTTTATTGTTTCTTTATTAGTATTTTCTTTATATTTGTTAAATACAAAACCAAACTTGTTAACTTTTTTTATAGATTATAGAACAATTAATCTATTTTTTAATAACTTCTTTGATATAATATTTTTCTGATTTAACTAATTTTTTTTATTATAAGGATATTTACTAAATTTGTTTTTATTATTACTGCTAGATTAGTTTTTTTGAAACTTTTACTTTTTTGTTCTGTTATTAAAAATAAGTAACTTAATTCTTTTACTATTATGTTTAAAAAATAGTTATTATTTGTTAAAGTAAGTTTATACTTATGCTCTTTGAAACTAATTATTACTAAATAGTAGAATTTTATTTATAGATTTAATAATTTAAAAAGTACTAGATAAGATAATATCTTATATAGCTATTTTTATATTTTTAATTTGTTCTAAAGCTTACATTTTTATATTAGTTGCTATAATTACTATTGTGGCTAATATTTTATCAATTTTCAATCTTAATTAATTTATAAGTTTTTTTATTATTATACTTATTGCAATATTTGAATCCAATATGACTTAAATAAGATTATTTTTAATTTTATATAGCAATATATAGCTATAATTTTATAATTATTATTAAAATTAAGAGTGTGGTGACTTAGTAAATAGATAAATTATTAACTCTTCAAGTGGCAGATTATATGTTCAAAACCTATAGATAATAAAATTTGAATTTTCTATCTGTATTATAATAACTGTTTCTAATAATTAGGTTAAGACATCTATAATTATAATTATATTAATATGACTGGCAGATTATAAAACATTTGTGTAATTAGTTATACAGAGAAATGCAAAACAGAATCAGGTGGTGTAAACTCTAAATAAGTCTTTGTGGCTATATAAATCTATAAAAATTAGAAAACAAAAAGCCTATTTAAGAAGATCTAAGTAAAGAAATAATATAGATATTTAATACCACTATTGTAAAAACTAAACCTAGAAAACAGATACTAATATAAAATATTCAGATAAGCAAAACCTCTGGGTAGAAAGTACTACCATTCAGATTACCAGAATTTTAATCAAAAAAATTAGAAAAAAAAGGATATTAGACTAATCTGATATATTAATAAACTAATTGTAGTTCTATACAGATTATTTGAATTAAAAGTTTGAAAAAAAGACAGAAGTATACTAAAGTACTAGGAATATGCTATGAATTAAATATTAAAGTTTAAGTAAACTTTACAAGAGCATAACAGTTTAATAATTAACTTTGATTACAAGTATTAATTAAACTATAATAATATTTGAGTTAACTATAAAATAGATATATAGCAGATTTATTTTAAAAATAAATTCATTCTAAAATTGAGACAAGAATCTAAACATAACCTGGTAAAGTTAATATAAGACAACATTCAAACAGAAATATTAGATATAGTAATTGGTAAAAAACATTAAGCAGACTTCTTAAATAGGTAATATAGAAAGTTATATAAGAGGCCAATTGTATACTCTTTCTATAATAGTTTTTATAAAGCTACATTTTCAAAAATGTGTTAATAAAGTCAAAAAACTCAAAAGATCATAATACCAAAAAAATAAAATTATTAAAATTTATTATTTATATTTTTTAAACTTTTAGATTATTTAAATTTTCTTAGCTTGTTAAACTATAAAGAATTAATATAATATTTGAATCTAGTTTTTTTTTAGTTTATATATTAAATAGTTAGTTGTAAATAATATTTATTTTCAAATTTAATAAATTTTTATAATGTAAAAAATAAGCTTATTTATAATAAACAGTTTTTGTTGTTTTTTTAATTAGTTTTAATATATTTAAAATTATAAGTTTTAAATTGTTTTCTATATCTATCAATAGATGTTTATTTTCTATTTAGAATTAATATTATTATTTTATTTTGATTCTAATTACAATCTAAGTCATTATTAGTAATATTAGATCATATTTGCTATTTCTTTTTATTTATTGTATATACTTTATTTCTGTTGTATTTGTATTTATAATACATTTTTTTGATATTATCTATTATCTATTTTTTTATTAGATTCTTTATATTTTTTTCTAATATACAATATCAGATAATAAGCTTTTATTTATTACATTAATAATATAATACAGTCAGGGAATATACCAAAAATGGACATTGAAGATCACACCTTTTATGATATAAGCATGTTGATCAGAAGATTCTAGATTTTATAGCACATGATGATTAACTAATCAAATTAACTAAAGAATAAGTAAAACTATTAGCGAAGCTTTACTTTTATTAAATAATTAATTTATTTTTAATAACCACTATTGTTGCTTATTATATATTATGTACAATATTCAGTTTATACTAAGTATTCAATACTATAAATCTGTATATACAGTATTATTTAATGATACTACCCATATATACAATATTATTCAATAATACAGCAATATATCCGTACAATGCTTTGCAATCTAAACTTATTTGAATAACTTGAATATTTTCTTTTGTGAAACTATATTCATACTTATAAATAACTAAATTAAACCATAAAGATTATTGTATTAATAAACTCTTAAATCTAAAGATAATTAAATATTTCAAAGTCATCTTAAGTTAACTGATGATGATTCTTAACTTCTTATTCAAAGTAAATACCTGTTTTTAATGTCTCATTTACTTTAACTAAAAAAGCTTATCATAGTGGATTATTGTGGATTAATAAAACTAGAAGTTTTAAACTATATGTTTAAAACTTATTTGAATACTAATAACTATCAAAAAAAATTTTTTCACAATATACAATGTTTGAAGAAGTAAAAGGCATATGAAAGCCAATCAAATTTAAGAATTCATGTGTAGATCATTCTAGAATGTGATTTCCTAATTTGGTATATTCCCTGACTGTAATAACTACTAATAATATAATATACTATGCTATGCTAATAATCTATTTTGTACTATTTTCCTCTTTTTAAGAATTTTGTTTTACAAAATTTCTATAACTTTTATACTATTACAAAAATTAACTAACTAGTTAAACTTGACTTTATTCATATCACTAATATGCTTGAGAGTCAATTTCTTTATTTGATAAATTTGTTTATAACTTATTGCTTTAAACAATTAATAAGTTCTAGTCTAAATCTTAATTCGACTTGCATTAATAAACTTGTTATAATCTGGTTTTTCTATTAATAGGGCTTCTAGATAGTAGTCATATGCTAAGACTTTGTAGATTATATTTGGATACTGTAATTGTTTACAATAATATTAAATAATTCTTTGTTTTAAAAAAAAATTTTGCAAAATTTATATTGTTACATGTTCTATTTTTATGTCTGTATTGTTCTTTGTATTTTCTTTCCCTTAAAAAAAGTAAGGTCTCCGAACCTTAATTGCCAATTTGTCTAAAATTAGCAACTTTGTTCTGGTTGGTTTATCTATTTTTAAATTTAGCAATCACATTGTTTCTATTGTAATTGTTTTCTATTAATAAATTTTCTAATCTATCTATTGTTTGTATTTGTAATCATATAATTTACAAATTATTATTATTTCAAATTTGTTAAATCTATTTCTAATTGATTTTCAGATTTGTTAAATTAACTTCTAATTGATTTTTGTTTTTGTTTCTTGTTAAAGAAAATTTGATTATTGTTTATAAAAAGAAAAATATTTATATTTCTGCTCTTTTTCATCTTTTCTTTTATAAAATTCCTTCAATAACAACAACAATAACAACAACAATAATAACAACTTCAACAATAATAATAATAATAAAAATGCCAAGATACAGCCTTCCAAGAAGTGTTCATCAAGCTAGACATAATGGCAACAATGCCTTGTATGAGGTCTTGAAACAGATCCAAAATGAAAATAGACAGTGAATATTTAATACAATAAAAATCTTTTTATTATTATTATTATTTTTTTGTAAAGTTAATAAAATTTATATAGCTTGTTTCAGTTGATGGCCTTTCAAAGAAAAAGAATCTGAAGTTTAGACAATGAGTTGGAGGAGTTAAGAGAAAATGCAGTGTCAAGAGTGCAAAATGGATAGATGTTAGAGCAACAATATACAAGATTGTTAAATGAAAAAAATAGATTAAGAGCAAGGTTAGAAAATTATGAAGAGAACTTAAGAAGATTGAGAGCAAAAGAAAAAAGCAGAAAAGAAAATAATGATAATAGAGATAGATTGTTAAGTGTTGGATTTTAGATTATATTAATTTAAATTTTTGTTTTTGTTTTTCTAATAATAAAATATAAGTATATATATAAAATAAACTAATAATAAAATAAAGTATCAAAGTCTAATTAATAAAATAACATATAATAAAAAAAATATATATAATTGTTCAAAGAAGAAAAATATATAAAAAAATTTTGTTTCTAGTATTTCAACCAAAGACCCTATTGAACTTGGATCTTAGCAAAAAGCTTCTTCTAGCCAGTCTTGAATGTACAACCTATACTGTCTGGTAATATGACTTACACTATTAATCTATACCAGAAACATTACTAAATTTCAATTTTGTACTCTTTTTGGAGATCATTAGAATACTTCAAATGTCCAATAATATTTTAGAATTTTACATGACTTGTTCTAAAACTTCAGTATTTGATGATTATTTCTATAATTCTAATTTTAAATTATTATAATAGAGTGATATATTTATAGTTTAAAAGTCCAAAATACTGAGTTATAATACTATAGGCTAATGCTATTATCATAAACCTTGTTAGGCAGAGTTAACACATCCATCAGCTAAATTTGAATATACAACCATGCAATAACTATATATTTGCCTTATATATTTTATTATAATAATATATTATACTAAATTTGTTTATCATACAGTTTTTAAAGATCAACTATTGTTGAATAATTGTCCAATAATATTTTAAAATTTCATGTGATTTGTAATTAAGGTTTAGGTGTAATATAAGGGATAAATATAAAATATTTTTAAATTTAAAAAAATTATAATCTAAAAAAAATAAATAAAAAGAAAAGAAAAGTAGTTTATAAATACAAAACAAGAAATTTTAAGAAAAGAATATCTAGAGAAGAAGCAAGAAGGAGAAAATAAAATATAAAAAAAATAATAATAAAAAATAATAATAATAATTTTAAATAATAATAATATTATAATAGAAATGAAAAGAATAAAGATAAGATGTGATAATATTCAATAATTTATAAGAAATAATCTTTTTATAATATTAAAAAAATTATTTTTATAAGAAAAATGAATAGATTAAGCATTTAGAGAAGAAGAATACTAAGTTGGAGCATAAGTTAAAAATTGTAAAGAATAATCGAAATGAATGAAGAAGGTGTTTTAAGAAGATAAAATAAAACATGATGAAGTAGTTAAAAGTTTATTAAATAAGAAGAAAGAAGAAAATAGTGATTTGTTTATTAGTAAGAAGGGTGAAAAGTAGAGAAAAAAATATAAAAAGTTGTATAAAAGAATTAAAGAGATAGAGAATTTTAATTAAGAGATAAGTAGAATATTTTTTAGTTATAAATAGATAAAGTATTTAAGGTTAAAATATCAAGATGTTTAAGATAAAAAGATGAAGTTGATAATTAAGAGAGATAAATTAAAGAATAAGATTAAGATAGAAGAGTTGAAATAAAATAAAGAAAAATAAAAATTGAAAAATGAAAAGTTGAGTTTGAGAAATAAAATTGAGTGAGAAGAGTTAAAATAGAATAAAGAAAAACAAGAATAGAAAAGAGAAAGAATAAGATATATAAATAAAGAAATTAGAAAGGAAATAGAAGAAGTAGAAAAAAGAAAAGAAGAAAAAGAAGAAAGAGAAAAAGAAGAAGATATTTTAAATAGTTCGATAACAATAAGGGATTTAGATAAAGAAGAAAGGTAATAAAAATATAATAATTATAATATAATAATTAAATAATAATAATATTCTATAATTCATTAAATAAAGATGAAGAAGATGAATTTGATAAAGAAATAGAATAGTTGGATTGTGATATTTTGAATTTGAATAATTATAAGAATAAGAATAGTGATAAGAGAAAAAGAAAGATGGTAATAATGGAAAAAAATGAAGAAGTTGGTTCAGATAATGAATAGGAAGATTGAAAACAATTTGAGTTGGATAATAGAGTTGAAGAAAGTAGTCATAGTCAAAAAAGTATATAAATCTTTTTTTTTTTGTTTTAATAAAGAAATATAAAATTATTATTATAAAAGAAAGTTTATAAAAATAAAAGTTTTGATTATACTAATAATAAAAAAAAAAAATAAAAAATAAAATAGTATTTAAAAAATTTAAAGTCAATAGCCTCCTAAATATTATAAGGGTTAAATAGGTCCATGTTTGAAGCATCATCTATTATCCTTTCTGTATTAGTCAGGCATAACAAGATTGTTTATTTTTTATAAGAATTACTATATACTAAAACTTAGAAATATCCTAAAATATAATTAAAGGAAGAAGTGCTAATAACCAGACTGTTAACAGCTATATGTGACCTTTAAATTTCAATAATACAAAGCTAATACTTGCCAAAATACTATTCATAAATATAGCTATTACTTTATATTATTTACAAGAAAGAAAATAACTATACTAATAAAAGATAAAATATAATAAGATATATATATAATTGTTAAATATATATAATGTTCAAAAAGTCATCTTCTTTAGTATTTTAGAACATAATAGAACCTAAAAGAAATAAGACTTTACAGATTACATAGTCTGATTCAGATTAGAAAAATTTTTAAAGTTTTTTTGTCTATGTGGTACAGTAAAAGAAAAATTATTTTAAAATTATATTTTTTGAAAAAAATGTTTTTAAAGCCTTTTCATATTATGTATTTATGTCTTGAGCTTTTAAATAAAGTTGTAGAGTAGATTTTTCTGATTCTAACAAATATTAAAACATTAAAATTGATTTTATGAATGACTTTCTACAATGATTTTAAGAAATACTGAATATCTCTTTTTTCTTTTTAGAATTTCTTAAAAATTATTTTTATAGATGTTGAAAAATGTCATCATGACTTCAGAGCTGATTTGCAGATCAGATAAGCATTTTCTTACTAAAATATAGTATAATAAGAAATATAGAAAAGGTTTCTGTAAATAGAATGATATATGTTTTATCTTTCTATATTCAAAACTCATAGAGATATGGATGAAAAATGAAAACCTTCCAAAAAAATTTTTGTAATTTCTTTTTTTTTTGTAGATATTTTAGTGTTTCTGTCTGCAGATTCATTTTTCATTAATAATTTTTAGTATTCCACCAAAAAATAAGTTTTTCTTAAGAATGATTAGTACTAATAAGCAATAAAATAATAAAATAATAAAATAATAAAAATAAAAAATAATAAATCTAAAATATGATGCTAGTAAGATAAAACAATTAAAGAAGTTAACTTAAAAATTCAATAATTTTAAAATATATGCATATGTATATGTGTATGTGTGACCAGTAAGTGATATCAAAAATCAAAAATTCAAAAATTCAAAAATCAAAAATTAAAACTAGAAGATAAAAGCATAAACTTCTTTATAATTCCAAAATTCTAAAAATACAAAATACAAAATAATCAATTCAAATTGAGTTAGTAGAGGTATATCTTTAAAATAATAATTCTAAAAATTCTAAAATGCTTTTTCACAATTGTTGCTTCAAAATAAATTCCAAAATAAATCTTTTCTAGAGAGAGAATTGCTTTCTGAAGTAGTTTTCTTAAGAGAGGTTTCTGTTTCTTTTCTGAAATAAATTTTTATATTTCTATTAGAAGGCACCAAAATATTACAAAATTGTAACCTTCTTGGTACAATACAACCAAATAACAAGATCACCTGATACAGTGATTGATTATTGCAAATATATATAGAATGGAAGTATAGTAGTTCACTTTACTACATAGTAGCAGGCAAACAGTTTGAGATAATAACAGTATATAGATTAACTTTTTATTAATAACATACATAGTAACAACCTTGCCTATAGGAATTACTCTAGAAAAGAAATATCACACTTTATAATTAAAAGATCATTATGTTTGAGTTGAAGTATAAAAACTTCGAATTGGTAGAAAAAAGAAAAAAGTACTCTTTATATATCTTTTTACCTAGTAGAAGTAATGAGGGTTTAAGTGACATCTCTTGATACTGTATTTGGGGTAGTGGAGATTGTACAGAGGCAAGTAAAGTTTGTACAGAGATAGTTAGAACAATGTTTATGTGTATTTGTTATTTATACTTGAGTTGTGTAAGAATAGTTGGAATTATACAGGAACACTTGGGAATTGTGTTGGAAATACTTAGAATTGTGCAAGGACACTTGGAAATTGTGTTGAGAATACTTGAAATTTTTGTACTATGGTATTTGGCATAATAAATTGTACTAGGATACATAAAACTTGTGTAAAGATACTTGGGGTTTGTAAGACAATAATAACATCATAGATGTTACCCAATGTCATGTGTCTGTATCATACTTCTAATAGCCAATTAAGATTCTATTTTCTAACAACTATATACTATAATATAAATATAATATAAAATACAATAATGAATATATAATAACTACTAATAATATAATATACTATGCTATGCTAATAATCTACTTTGTAATAATATATTAATTTCTTTTAGATTAGAAAGAAAAGTTAGACAAAATAACACTCTTTTACCTTTACTATATATACTTGTATTCAAATTACTATTAAACATATTAGATAACAAAATAATAAAAATTAAAATTGGCAATTAAACTTTTAAATATGAAGTATATGCAGATGATCTTACAATTGAAATTAGTTCATACTCAGATTAAACAATAATCTTAGATTTGTTTAGCAAATATGAAAAAGCTTTAATGCAAGAATTAATAAACTTAAAACAAATCTAATGCCTTTTACAAATACAGCTAGAAGTATAAAACTTTCAAAAAAATTTGTTTTAAAAAGTTTAAAGAATAAAATAATATTATAATACTAGACTATAACATTATAGCCAATAGTATACTAAAAAAAAGGCTATAACAAAAAAATTAGAAATAAGCTTAAACTAAATTTAAAAAGATTTATATACAGAAATCTGTTACTTAAAGAAAGAATTATACTTACAAATTTTTTTCTTCTATTAAAGATATAATATATAATATATTTAACATTATTAAATAAGGAACAAGCTATAAAAATTAACAGACTTATTATATTTTAAGTTAAAAGTAACTCTAAAATGTTATCAAGATATTCTATTATTCAACAATTTATAAACAAGATAATTTATAAGTATCAATAGTTAGCAATCTATTAGAAGATAGGTTATTATCAGTTTAGCTAATTTCAAATAATCTCTTATAGACAAAAATAGAAAAAAATATGATCTCTTTTTTGTTTGTTTAAAAAAAAAGATATTTTAGTAAAAAAGACACTTTCTATACAACTTATCAGATCAAAAGCTTGGCCTACAAAATGAAATTCCTATTTTCTAGTTTAAAAAAAAATAAAAGAAAAAATATTATTGAAATCTAACTAGTCTTAAAATCTAACAAAATTAGAAATAAATAAGAAAAAAACTACTAATATAACAGTTAAATTAATAATAGAACTTTTAAGAATATTCAGCTTTAAAATAATAAATTAAATAGAACCTATAGCCTATTTACAAGACCAAAACTGAATTCTTTACAAAGCAATAGTAAATAAAAAAAAAAATTTATTTTGGCAATTATTTTACAAAGCTCTACTATTAAAATGTAGACTTTGATACTTTATATTAACAAATTTAGAAAATGCCTATAGTGCTCAAAACAAGTACAAATAATAAAATACTTTATTGCAGAATGCAGAATCAGCAAACTGATTTGAATAGAAGTATACAAGTTTTTAAAAACAAATCAAACAGAAACTATATTTGATACAATAGAAAAAATATTCTTAAAAAACATTGTAAAAAAAATAAAAACATATAAAACTATTTTATAGCTACATACACATGTTATATATAAAATCTGGTACTATTATGCAGTTTACAAATAAGATAATATATGATATTCAGATTTGGTACTTTCTATAATTACAAAGAATAAAATTTCTAAAGAGATTATGTTGATTTATAACAAATGCTTTATAAAGTCTATTTATAAAAAAATATATAAATATCTAGTTTAGAATTATTTTATATATAATTAATATTGCTATAAGTAGTACTTAATAAAAAAGAACATTATATATGCTTTACAATAATTGTTATCAAAGATAGTTAAAAAAAAAAAAAAAAAAAACGCACTCTTCCTGCTGATCACTTTTTTCAAAAAACGGCTAAAATAAATATGCCAAAAAACACAAAACTGGTGCAGTAAACTATATTGAGAACTCTAAGAAAAAAGACTCAGCACACAAAACACAAAT